>APFE031641842.1:63894-143655 GCA_000404065.3 Pinus taeda
GTATTTAATTAAAGGTGGGTAACTAGTTAATATAAATTTATTAGTAAAGCAATCTACTTGGAATATAAATTTGTTATTTAAATATCTTATACTATATAATCTAACCCACTAAGAAAGGTACGAAAAGGATTATCTCTTAAAAATAAAAAATCAAGGAAGATTTCCAAAGAGGATCAAAGAACCATGGCTAAAAAAGCAGGTTAAAGGATAACAAGGGGAAAATTCTTAAAAAAATCTAGAACAAGCTATTAAAAGAGGGAGGGGAGGAAGCGGAGGAAACAACTAGGAAGAGAAGGCCGGGACCGAGTAACTACTGATCTTCCAACCATCATCTCTATTGAGATTGCTTGACCTTCTTTCAATCTCAAGGGCTTCCCTAAATTCTCGGTGATGGAATTGCGAAACTCTAGCAATAACATTGGTCTTCTCAATACACACATGATGTTTGGTCTTCTCCGCATGCTCTGCTAGTGCGGAAGATTTGGTTCTCTTATGTTTAAGGTCAACTACATGCTCACTAATTCTTTGATTAATGGAGCATCCAGTCTCAACAATGAGATGGTTTTAAGGGTGCAAAATCAACTTCCGTTTATTTGTAAACTTATTAATCAATCTTGTAACTTTTAACGCCAAACAAAACACAATTTTTTAATTAGAAAAATATTAAAATTAAAATTAGATTTGTTAAAAAATATTTTAGTGCGAAAGTAAATAAACAAAAAAGTTCAGAAAGAGAATTTCAAATTAAAATTCAAATTTTGCAAGCCGTTTGGCATACAAATTATATAAATTTGGGAGGTATAATATTGTTTTGAATAACTCACGATGGATTTTATATGAAATCTGAGAGCCTTTTAGCCTGTGCGTCTGCTGAGAATCCTGTCGTTCAAGACTAAGACATATGATGACTATCATCATAACATATATTGAATTGAAACAACTTTACAATTTTAATGTTAAAATCCATTCCTTTACCATTCATTAAATATCTTACATTATATATATTAAATAAAAGCTGTTTATTTTCTCAAACTTTGATGAATATGATATTGATTACATGCACATGAAAGCAATACATTTTGCAAAAACAAAAGTTTCAGGCAAAAGAAAATCTAAAATTCTATGAAATAAAACGGGTTTACTTCTAGTTAATATATAGCCAAAAAAATATGTCCATATGATTTTTTTTTTATTGTATCACAGTTTAAATCGAGCTCTAACAACAGAGACATGTTGCTTTCTCTTATGTTAAATCTGTACACATACACCTCCCATAAATAGACCGAACTTTTTAACAGGATTTAGGAGAATAGAAAACTAATCTAAAATTATAAGCTTACAATAAACAACAGATACAAACGAAATAGGAATATCTCAATTAAATACATCATTGCAAAAGTGGGGTTATAATCTCTCGTCTAGCAATGCCTCGATTCGTTGCAGCAGAGCAAAGAATTCTTCAAATTTGCCGCTTAGGGAATGACGATGCTAAAGTTGAGAATGATTCCATAGAGCAATATTTCATTATAATCTCCATGCCGTGGGATTGATCCCGGAACCTATCAATATAATTCAACACTGCTAGTGCTACATAGAGAACTCAATATATCTTTCTCGCACAATTCTGAGTTCATTTTAGAGTAAACAACCAAGCCATTGAAATAGGGGCACTATGTTTGACAAAAATCAGGCCATAGAAATCCTACCTCTCTAGTGGTCATGTAGCTATGTGTAGCATTTTGAAAATTCAAAATTTAAATTACGAATAGTTGTTTATCCATACTTTAATGCTTTAATTGTGTTGGGTCTCCGCTGACGGCATATGGCGACGTGGACGGTATCGGGATTCTTTTGATGGTCATCGGAAAGTTCAACAAAGAAGCCGACCATCTCTCATACATGCTATCCCATGTATGTATTACCATCTAAATGTATGTGTCACGTCAATACTGAAAAATCACATTAAATAAAGCTTTCCATGCTCATGCCCATATGAATGCAGAGATGTATTTTAGGTTGACGAAATGTACTCTTAGAAGTCTTAAATACCCAATAACATATGATTTATTTGTTGCCACACTGTTGTTGCCCATCAATGGTGATCGCAGTGAAAGGAGCATAACATGGATTACATAACCACTCCGCATTATGACGTACTTGTGTTATGTACATATCAAATCACACGTCTTTAAGACATATTTGTGTTATACGTATCAAATGAAATGAATGCTAATTACTAGAAACTTGAGATTAAGCTTAAAGTTATAATGCATTAATATTGAATTAATTCTTCTTTTGATGAAAAAATTAAACAAGAATTTGAATTTGTAAGGTTCACATTATTAAAAAAAAAAGAAAACAATTTATTTTTTTTAATTTTGTTTATTTAGTTTTTTTTATGGGTTAAGGGGGTTAAGATTTTATTGCGTAATAATATTTTCGTTGTTATTTGTGGTACCATTTGGAGTTTTGTGGTGCATCGTCATACTCTAGTACTCACTGCGATTAGGAATGAAATTTGACAAATAAAATGCACATCATAGGACATTTTCCTCATATTTGACGTTTAGAACTTTTTAATTCCCGTTTCTTCTGATGTGTTTCGAATTGTGCAAAACATATTATTGACGGTTTACATTTTTCTTAAAACATCATTAATATACATTGAAAGCCAAGGAAATTTCCAGTAAATATAGTTCATAGTTGATGAAGGGTAGACTAGACATGTCACGAACTTCAGGAGTTACTTACCTAGATATTCACCCACACAACCTACTGGCCTGCATACGAATACCAGATTCCTTGCAAATATGGTTAACCTGGCTCCACCTACAAACAAAATGGATAGAATTAGGGACCAAGTCTAAATAAGTAAAATAAACTTATTGGAAGGGAATGATATGAAATTCAATAGGCACACATATGCCATTAATACAAGACAATGAGAAATGTGGGGGAGTAGCTCAAATTTCAATTCATATATTTAATCCCATTTTTCATGTCAATCCTAACGCAACCCACATGTTATCATAACTAACCAGAATAAGCTTCGAAATTATTGTGTTGTTGCATTCAAAGAAAAATAGGATTATAAGGATTTTGCCTCCATAATGGAATTGCACCTTTCTAAGGAAGAAAATGTGAAAGACCCTTCTAGCTACGCTTCTCCAAGATTTTTTAAGCTTTTAAAAGATTTGTTGGCATAAGTGACATGGAAATTCTGATAAGCTCCAATGAGGATTTTTATGATGATGTTTCTGATCATGATGGGAGGACAGGAGGGAGCATCCATTGGCTAGTTAGTGTTGTGGATACGATATATCAAGATCATGAATAAGTCAATGTTCATCAAACTCTTTTAGGGGATGCAATGAATAACACATGTGACAATGAAATGAATATGGCTTTCCCCAAAGATGGTCCCTGTATTTTACATGCTAGGGAAGAGATTATGCGACGAAGTGTCTAGTCATGGGGTGAAGCCATACGTTTTCCAACAATTGTTACACTGTACATTAAAGCAGAGATGAACACAAAAAAATTGAAGATTTTCATTTCTAGTGATTGGAAGTTATACACAAAATTAGCCCAAGATTCAAAAATGAATCCACTGATGATCACCGACTCCTACAGACTACTAACTTTTTACAGATTGTCACCAACAATCTAGAATGTACTTCACACTGTCATGATTATTTCTAACACCTCCCTTAATCCAATAATCAAATATTAAATTTAGCCTTTCCAAGTTGCTTGGTGAATATGTTAGCCACATTTTCATCTATATTACAATATGTTAAGTCAATTTCTTTTTATTGCACTTTTTGTCCTACAAAATGATGTTGTGTTTCTATATGCTTTGAACTTGCATGATATACATGATTCTTTGCCAATTTGATAGTGCTTTGATTGTCACATCTGATTACTGTAGGTGCTTGTTGTGTTTCTCCAACATCTTCAAGTATCTTTCTAATCCATATTGCTTTGCAGATGGCACTGCTTAATTATTTATATTCAGCTTCAGTGGATGACGTGGAAGAAATTGGTTGTTTCTTATTTCTCCATGATATCGCTCCTGAACTTATATTGAACACATATCCAATAGTATATTTCTTGTCATTTGGATTTCCAACCCAGTCAGAACTCTTACAAAATGATGTTGTGTTTCTATATGCTTTGAACTTGCATTATATCCATGATTGTTTGCCAATTTGATAGTGCTTTGATTGTCACATCTGATTATCGTTGGTGCTTGTTGTGTTTCTCCAACATCTTCAAGTATCTTTTTAATGCATATTGCTTCGCATGTAGCATTGTTTAATGCTTTATACTCAGGTTCGGTGGATGACAAGGAAACAATTGGTTGTTTCTTATTGTTCCATGATATCACTCCTAAATATGTATTGAACACATATCTAATAGTAGATTTCTTGTCATCTAGATTTCCGGCCCAGTCAGAATCTGAATAATTTGTTGACTCAACATAAAATTAATTAGTATACATAATACCAACATTAAGTGTTCTTTTCAAATATCGAAGGACTTTCTTTGTTGTTTTTCCAATGGCTTTCACAAGGCTTAGTCATGAACTGACTAAGTATGTTGAAAATATGTTATATCTGGCCTAGTAGAGGTGGGGTAGTTCAAACTTCCCAGCAATTGAAGATACAAGGTTCCGTTCACCTCTTTAGTCCATCATCACTGTACAATTTAACATTTTGTTCTAAAGGATTAGATATTGCTTTGCATTCAATCATAGTGAATCTTTTAAGGATTTCCCTTGTATATTTGCTTTGTGTGATTAGTGTCTTACTAGATTTCGTCCAAACTTCAAGGCCTTAACAATTATGCAATTCACCAAGATCTTTCATCTCAAATACGTGTGACATCTAGCTTTTAATTTTTTCAATCAACTTGGATGCATTTTCTGTTATGATTAGATCATCAACATATACATATATCAAAGAAACATCCCCATCTTCATCTTTCTTAATGTACAAGTTAGGGTAACTTTTTCTTATGATAAAACCTTTCTCATAAAAGAAAGAATAAATTTCACATACCAAGATTTCGGTGCTTGTTTCAAACCATATACATATTTCTTTAACTTGCAAACCAGATGCTCATGTCCCTTTCTTACAAACCATTCAAGCTAAACCAAATAAACTTCTTATTTTAACTCACCATTCAAAAAAGCACATTTGACATCTAATTGATGTTGTTTTCAATTACGCTTTGTAGCTAATGCAATCATGATTCTAATAGTGTTCAACTTAGCTACATTTGCAAAAGTATCTTCATAATCAATTTCCTCTTTTTGTGAATAACCTTTTGCAACCAATTTGGTTTTATACTTATCAATACTTTTATTAACATTAAAATTGGATTTATACAACCAACTGCATCCTATGGGAACTTTAATTTTAGGAAATTTTGTTAATTCCCATGTGTAATTCTTCATTATAAAGTTAGTTTCTTCATTCATTGTATCTCTCATTTCTTTATATTCTTTAGCTTCTTCATAACTTGAAGGTTCTTGTAACCCGCCACCTCCCACATTTACCCACTTTCACCGGTTTTCCAGGGGTGAACCTAAGCTGAAGGTCACTATGATAAGACTCAACCTCCTAAATGACCTTAAGGAAATGGAGTCAACAACTAAAGACCTTACTGACTTCCCTCAGGTGCTACAAGACCTCCAGGAGCAGCCTAACACCTCCAGGTGTCCATCCCCTAAGATGAATCTATTTTTCACTGACCTAGAGCCCAAATTTCTCCCTTACCAAGGCACGCAAGTGACTGTAGCCCTTGATTTGCACTGATAAGCCTGCCCCCATGTGACTGTGGTCTTTTCTAGTTAATTCTATGCCAACAACTACAAATTATGAGCCACCCTTTCAGGGCTAGGATTGAGACCTCTACCCAGAACTCAGTGAAACTTTCAGAGATGACAAATGACATAGAAACAAAGCTTATGAACCAGTACTTTACCTTACCTCTCCCAATTGGGACTGGCATTCCATCAAACACATGGTGAAATTGCAACCTACAGGTCATGAATGCAAATATGAACGTAATGATCTGAAAATGTATTTGAGGATAAACAAGAAGGAATAGTGCCTTCTCACAATATCTCTCATAACACCAATTAGGTCTTGTATTCATTATCCAACCATCAATTAATAAAAATGTGTTAAGATCCATACTTAGATATGTCAATTAACCATGCTTACAACCAACATATAACTAGATAAATAACAATGAGAGAACAACCATTAAATCTACATACTAACAAATGCATTTGCTCATCAAAAGTAAGAGGAATTTAGCTCTTATTAACCATATGCAAAAGCCAACCAAGTTAGGGACTTCCACATACCACCCGACCATAGAATGGGCTGAACTAAATATTTCTTTCATCCAATCACACTCATTCCATATTCCAAGCATGAATGTGGGATATCATGGTATAAAACCATGCATAAAAAACCAAGGGAATCTATAGGTTAAACCACCTCCACCCTCACCATACCATAATCTCACCTGAACCGGTCCCAAGATCACAAAACCAAACCGAGCTTGGATGCCTAAGAATTCCTTCACCATCCCTTAAGGAATTTTCCTGTCTCCACCCACTTGTTGAGGGCTTCTTGGAGAAAATCATCTGCACCTCCAAGCCTTGGGATTTTCTTGAGACCACCTCACCCAGATCCAAAACCTTCCGGCAATCCATAGCTCAATCGAGAAAGAATCCCATCACACCATGGCTATTCAGAAATGGAAAGGAAAGGCTGAAACCACTATAAAAACCCAACAACATCCATGCCACCGATAACAAAGAAACGAAAATACGCACATGCATATGCCATGCATGCCAAAACCAGCTAGAAAATTGTTTAGTAAATTTAGTGTGTCCTAAATTACTACATAAGTTATCAATCCGGGAGTTGTAAACCGATGAAGTGTAGTGCAACGTATGTGCTAGACAACCCTTTTCTTACCTCACTGTTTTCAGTTTTATCTTGTTTTGGGGTTTTGTTTTGTTGGTCTCCTAAAGTGGTTTAATGCAATGGAAATCCTAATCTGCTATTAAAGCAAGAGTTTAAGAATACTTTTAAAGGTCAAGTGTGGATGTAGAGTTGATGACAAGGTTTATCCTCTTGCTTCTTGTAATAATTTCCAAACTTTGAACTTAAGAGATCTTAAAACATGTTGTCTACAAAATCAAAACTTGAATAAGAGTGTAAACATGCAGCTACATAAACCAAACTATAGATGAAGTACTAAAAATGAAATTACTATCTCCGTTGTCCATCCTAGTTGCAAAATTGAAATCTAATAAATTGCTGCAACTCAAACCAAAAAGTAAAGAAACTGGAAACTAATGATTAATCAATGATTTCATCCATAATCACAACATTTCACCAATTAACTTCTAAAATGGGGTTAAGCTAAAGGCTCCAGAAATATCATCATATGGCATGAAAGAAATGACATCTAAATTATCTAATTGCACACTAATGAAAGCAAAGCCAATTACTTCATCTATAATCACAATATTTCGCCAATTAACTTCTAAAATGGTGTAAGGGCTCTGGACACCACATATCTCCACAATGGTATGATATTGTCCACTTTGGGCCTAAGCCCTCATGGATTTGTTTTTGGGCTTTACCCCAAAAGGCCTCATACTAATGGAGATATTTGTCCATCCTTATATACCCATGATCCTCCCCACTTCTAGTCAATGTGGGACTTTGGTCGTATACCCAACAATCCTCCCCTCGAACAAAGGACCATCGAGCCTCCCCTCAAACGATTATCCATCCATCCACTCTATACCAACTAGGATTCTCCGCCCCAATGCGTTGGAAGCACACACCTTACATGGAGCACCACCTGCCGCGAGAGCTTGATCTATCCTAGGTCAACTCCTCTTCACCGTGTTGGGACCAGGACACGTCCATGAAGAATCAAGAGCACACCACCTGTCTAACCGATCTCATCCATGGATCCCATCGTGATATTACCGGGGCCCACCACCTTTGTTCAGCATTCCGAGGATTCATCCACTTGGCTAACTTTAGAACTTGGCTCTGATACCACTTGTAAGGGCTATGGACACCACATATCTCCACAATGGTATGATATTGTCCACTTTGGGCCTAAGCCCTCATGGATTTGTTTTGGGGCTTTACCCCAAAAGCCTCATACTAATAGAGATATTTGTCCATCCTTATATACCCATGATCCTCCCCACTTCTAGTCAATGTGGGACTTTGGTCGTATACCCAACAAATGGGGTTAAGCTAAAGGCTTTGGAAATATCATCATATAGCATGAAACAACTGACATCTAAATTATCTAATTGCACAATAATGAAAACAAAGCCAATTGCTTCATTTATAATCACAATATTTCGTGAATTAACTTCTAAAATGGGGTTAAGCTAAAGGCTCTAGAAATATCATCATATAGCATGAAAGAACTGACATCTAAACTATCTTGAACAATAAACAAATATCACAATGTAAAAGCATAAACAACTGAAATTGAAAACTAAGTTTCAACAGAGGAAGTAAGTCTCAATAACACCACTTGATGCAAAAATTACGCTAAGAAGCTCAAGCATAACCAGACTTAAAGACCTATTCTAAAATGCACCTATTAGTGTTAGTAAGAAATGTGACAAGCTGAAAAAACATGTACAAGGTTAGAATGATTAAGATCGTAAGCAAAACATGAGAAATATACAATTTGAATGAGAGAAGATATACATGAAAACTATAAAAAAACAAAAGAAGGACCTCAGCTATGTAGGGGCCCTCTGCACAACTCTGGACTTAGCACGCTGTTACTTCAAAACACGCTCAGACAACCATGTGAAAAACAGAGTTTTGTATTATGAAACAAAGTAATATGTCTCTCGGTTATAGAGCAAAAAAATAACACTATAACAACAATATCAAGAACATATTATCTGCGTTTCAAGGGCTTATATTTATAGAGAAAATAGATAATTGTATCTTAGAGGAATTTCTTCAACGATACACACATGATTAGATAAAAATCTGAGGATTCAGCCTCTCGATCGCCATGAGTAGTAAATCTATGCAAGGTGGATGTTGGATTGCGTTATGTAGATGGCATGCAGGTGGTAAAAATGGATCCACAAGTTCAGGAATGGCTTTGGGCTTCTTTTACGAGCAAGAACAAAGTTCTAGTTGACATAGAACTCTCCATTGACCTCCCTTTGACCGAGACGTTTCCTTCTGGATCTGGCTAAGTAAATAGGACCTCATCCATGTATGAACAATTCCTGAGCTGCCCATATGTCTCATTCCTCCTACTGACACCTATAACCTACAAAACAATGGAAATGGCTGCGAAATTGCCAGTTAGCTACGGAAAGTGGCTACATTCCGTAGATGATAAACAAAACCTAGATCAAATAGCACACGCAATGATATAATTTGAAAATCACTCAAACACACTCCTAAAATCAACATGTAACAACTTTTTATAGCTTAGGATGCACTGACATGGGAAAATAGAAGAGAAAGGGTTTAATAAAATGCTTGGAAGAGAGGTAGTTTTGGGGCTCAACATACCCCCACTGTGAAGATGTTGCATTTCCTCATGCAACCAAAATTGTAACAATCCTCCCTTCAATGCATCTGCTCTGAAACTTCTTCTCAGACATCCAACCTCTTCTTCTTCTTTCTTGTTGTCACTGTCATTCTAGGCTTCATCATAAGACATCTGTACTTGAGATTGATGAGGGCTCTACTCACCTCCTATTCTTCTTCTTCAGTTTTCTATTTTTCTTATGCCATAATCCTAAATGCAACATGGTATTGTCATGGATAACTTTTTCCAATTTGTTTTTCTCTTTTAATGTTTCATTATCCCTTTGGATATGTCTATTTAAGACTTCCAGCTCATAAATTCCTTCAATGACTGAATCAAAGTTTCCTAAGTTGTACCTGGCTGATTGGATGAAGTTCCTTGTTCTGCTATAGTTTTCTATTGTTCCAATGATTCAATGAAATCATACATCTGCTGCTGGGTTTGATCAATTTCTAGAGTTGTTTTCCTTGGACTAGTTTCAAAATCTAACTGAAGAGAAGGAGAATAATGTGGAATTTGATCAAGTGGAATGTTTTTTGGTGACTGATATGGAGTTTCACCTCCTAGGTCTATGAATTGATCTCCTTTGATTTGCGTTTTCTTCAATTTTCCCTTTAATCTAGAGCTTCTTCTTAGACCTTGTGAGCTTATGTCTCCCTTTTCTATGATCTGTTTCCACTTTCCTTTTTGTTTTGCTTTAGTTCATTGTTCTTTAAGATGAACTAATCTTTCATAAAGCACTTGCTCTTCCTCTAAAGAAGGCTCAGGATTCTAGTAAATGTCTTCAATTTTCCTCTTTCCTTTTTGTTTTGCTTGTTTCCTAATTTCGGTCAATGTTTTAGAAGGCAATTCTTCTTCACTGTTTTCCTTGGTCACACTAGTAAGAGTATCTTGGATTGCTAAAATTGTTATTTTCCTCCTACTTCTCTTTGCTAAACTCCCCTTAGCCACTAGGAGGGTCTTGGAAGAAGTTCCTAACTAAGAATTTTTCCCATGTATCTTCCCTTTCTTTCAAATGTTTTCAACCAAGATATTGATAAGGCCATGATGTTAGAGATAAGGTTCCACATCATCTATATTCTTTTGCACGGTAGTAGGCAGTTTTCTTAAACTATTCAATAAGAAGTAAGGAAGGTTGATATTTTCATTCTCCAAGAAATTCATTAATAATATGATATGATACATATACATGGAGCCATACCTGTCCTCACATGTAATGGATTTTTGAATGATTAAAAGAAGACTACTCCACTTATTTTTTAAGGCTGAAACATGAATCCCTCGTTTAAACATTGATATATCCATACTTGGATTACGAAGAATGATCCTTCAGACTTTTTCATCAAAATATTTGTTCTTAAACCATCTCTCTCCTTCTTGTGGAATCTCTATGGCTGCTACAATTGATGATTCTGTCACTGGAAATTTGATGTCTCCAATTTCAACTTATGCACCACTGGAAGATCTTGCAAACATTTTTGTAACCTCCTCATGATGACCCTTGAAATTCTTAATGAACTGCAACCATCCTGCCTTCTTCAATGTGCTCTTAAGCTGAGGGTATCCTTCCATGAATTTAACTCCTTCGGGCTCTGTTCTCACTATAAGACCCATTCTTCCTTCTCACTGTGAAGACACCTCTGTAAATGACAGTTTTATGGGAGCAGAATAGTTATGTGAGTGGAAAATAGAAGAGGGTCATGGGGAAAATCGATGGTTACGAAATGGGAAAATACTAAGCATGAGATGAAAGAGGATTTACAGAGTAGAAACTGGTGTAAGCGAAAAATGAACTGAGGATTGTAAAACCTGGTGTGCGTGGAGGTAGAGTGTCACTCATGAAAATTTGTGAGACTGAATGAAGTTTGAGTTCATAAAAAGGTTGCAAAGTGGAATGTCAGTGGAAGAGAGTCGTATTCAATTAGCTCACGTCTACATGATTAGCCGTTTTAACAAATGTAATGAGGGTGTACGACTAAGTACGCGTTAAACTCGGAAATAGATTATGAGATTGTTAGGATTAATGCGGAGGATATGGTGGAGTTAAGGCAGCCATCAAGTCAAATCATTACACGTTATGGAGTTTTGATTTACAAACTATACAAATTATGCTTTTGAAATGCTATTTGAAATGGTTTTGTCCATACCTTAGAATCATACCCCTTTCGTTTTGCTAACTTTTAATTGCCTGCCTTTGTAGGTGCTTTTCAGGTGTTGATGTCTTCAAATATCTTCTCCTTCCATACCTGCATCTGGCTTTTATTATTTTTGGCTAATCACTTGATTGTCACTGCAGAGTAAGAAGATCAACTGTGGAATCAACAATCAGATGCAGAATCAGAATTCAGCTATGGAAAATGACATTGTGAATAACATATGACTTGGCAAATGAATGGAAATGAAAAATGACTATATGGATGATACATGGAAAGGTGAATATGAAGAGAAGCCGAAAGAAATTTTATTGATGGAATGTGGTAGTGAGATGGAGCGAAATGAAATGAAATGGAATGAAACAAACTATGACTGAAATGAGAGATTTTTTTGGGAAAATATAGGGCGTCAGAATCCTCTGATTTTCGCCCTGTATTTTTTTTATAGGAATTCCAATCAATGATTGGTTTTCAAGCTTATACATTATTATTATTATTATTATTTTCTATATGATGATGAAGAAAAATAAAGACTAGGCTGGTGGAGAAGAATGATTCTTGTTCACTAGCCTCATTGCAGAGTTATCTTGAAAGATTTTGATAAACTCCTTCTTTGAGATTTGCTTATGATATATATTCAATCTATGACCATTCACAAGGAGAGGAGTTTGATGCTCATCAATTGTTCTGATTCTTATTGCTCCATTGCTAAAACCTTTTTCAATCTCATATGGCCCAAGCCAATGAGTCTGAAATTTACCTTGAAAATATTTGAACTTTGAATCAAATAGCAATGCCCAATTTCCTTCTTGAAACCTTTTTTCCTTTATGTATTTTTCATGCCACTTAGCTCTTTGCTGCTGAACTAGATTAGTTCTTTGAACTGCTTCTTGTCTGATCTCATCTAGTTCATTCAATTGCTCCAGTCTATGCCTTTGAGCTTCTGATAGATCCATTCCCAACTGAACTGCCATCTTGAAGGTTTTAACTTGGAACTCAATGGGGAGAAAAACTTCTTTCCCATATACAAGTTCATAAGGATTGTGTCCCGTTGTGTTCCTCCATGTAGTTCTATAGGCCCATAAGGCTTCAGGAAGCCTTTCTGCCCAATCTCTTCTATGTAGATGCACAGTCTTGGTAATGATTCCTTCAATTAATTTATTTGTGGACTCCACTTGACCATTTGCTTGCGGATGATAAGGAGTGGATTTCCTATGCTTGACCTTGTACTCTTTGATAAGCTTCTCCATCATTCTGGATGTGAATTGACTTCTGTCACAATTTCCCTTGGAACACCAAAGCGAGTAAAAATATCCTCATAAAGAAAATTAACTACTGTATTTTCATTAGCAGAAAATAATGCTCTGGCTTCAAAGGTTCAATGGTTACCTAAGGTTGTAATGGAATTTCATTTGACGAGGTGGGTTTCCTTACCCTTTGGTAGTTGTCACACCTTTTGACATATTGTTTTGCTTCTTTGAAGAGGGACGGCCAAAAATATCCTAATGAAATGATTTTATAAGTTGTCCTCTTGTTAGCAGAGTGTCCACCGCACGGTTCATCATGAAATGCTTTGAGAATATCAAGCATTTCATCTTCCTTGACACATCTTCTCATCACAAAGTCTGGCCCTGTTTTATACAATTCATTAGAAATCCATGAATATCTTGAACTATCTTGAATAATCTTTCTTCTCTCTCTAGGAAATAAATGTGGAGGTAGTTTCCCTGTAACCAAATAGTTAGCCATATCTGCAAACCAAGAAGTTTTAGTAGTTACTGCAAATAAGTATTCATCAGGAAACTTATCCTCTATAGGAGAGTCTTCTTTGATATTCTGAATCCTAGACAATAAATCAGCAACTGTGTTTTGTTCCCCAGATCTATCTAACTAAAAGTAGGAGCCATCTTGTAACTCTGCCATTAGTAATAGGTTTGTTCATCAAATATCTAATTGCAGAATGATCAGTATGAATAAAAGTTTCATAGCTTGTCATATAATATCTGAACTTATTAATTGCATGAACAACAACTAAGAACTCTTTTTCAGTCACAGTATAATTTAACTCAGTGGGAGTCAAATTTTTACTGGTATAGTCAATGACATAAGGAATCAAGTATTTTTGTCCCAGAACAACTCCTAGAGATGTATCTGAAGCATCGATAGAAATATGAAAAGGAAGTTTCCAATTTGGTCCTCTTAAGATAGGTGCTTCAGATATTCTTGTTTTCAAGGCTTCAAATGCTAATTGGCAATTAGGATTCCACTTGAATTCACAGTCTTTTGTAAGCAGTTTGAAGAGTGGAGATGCTATTTTGGTAAGGTTTTCTATAAATCTTCTATAATATCCAGTAAATCCTAGAAAACTTCTAACATATTTTTGACAATTTGGAATAGGTAACTTGGAGATGACTTGAACTTCGGATTTTTCTACTTTAATCCCATCCCTTGAAATGTGATGTCCCAAAACAATACCTTCAGTAAACATCATAAAGCATTTTTCATGGCTTAATGAAAGGTTTGTTTCTTTACATCTTTTGAGGATTTTTTCCAATTTTTCCAAGGCTTCTTCAAATGTATTACCATAGACTATAAAATCATCCATATATACCTCTACAAAATCATGGAATAAATCAGAAAGAAATTCCTAGTACTGCTCTTTGGAATGTTGCAAGTGCATTACATAATCCAAAAGGAAGCACTTGGTAGGCAAAATTTCCCCATGGATAAGTAAATGTGGTTTTATCCTGATCTTCGGGTGCTACCTAAATTTGATTATAACAACTAAAACCATCCAAAAATGAAAAGTACTTTTTTCCTGCTAATGTATCTAATACTTGATTTATAAAGGGCAAAGGAAAGTGATCCTTTAAGGTTTCTTTATTAAATTCCCTATAATCAATGCACACCCTCCATTTACCGTTCTTTTTGGGCACTATCACCAAGGGAGAAACCCATCGGCTATCTGAGATTGGGTAAATGAAGTTTACATTGAGTAATGTTTGGAGCTCTTCTTTCACAATCTCCCTATGATTTGGATTCATCCTTCTCTGAGGTTGTCTGATTGGTCTACTGTTTTCCTCAATATAGATATGATGGATGCAAGTCTTAGGGTCAATAGCTTTCATATCAGTATACTCCCATGCAAATGTAGCAGAATGTTTTTGTAAGATTTTGGTTAGATCTTCTTGTTGTAACTTTTCCAAGTTTTTGTTGATATTCAATGTTCTACCTGGAAAAATTTCAACTGTAGAATTGCCAAACTCTTCCATAGAGTAAAGAGACATTTTCTTTGATGACAAGTATTCAATATCTGAATCTAACTGGAATTGTGTTGATCATATTCTGAAGATGTTTCAAAATTTTCTAATGTGTTCAGGATTTGACTATCTTCACTAACTTCAGAGAGAGTAAAGATAGGTTTTATAACTTCTTCATCATCGACCCATTTATTGTCTCCTAATTCTGTAATTCCTTTTGCTGTAGGATACAAAGTAAATTTCATTGTTGAACTACCATAAGAAATGTACATGTAACCAGATATACAACTAATAAAAGCATCAACTGTGGCTAGCCAAGGTCTTCCTAAGATGAGTGGATGTCCTCCTAGATTATTCTTGGGAATCAAATCATGAAATCCACCGTATATTCCCAAGAATCCATGGATATCGAAATATATTCTAATACACCATCTGGTTTGATTACTGATCTATCTGCAAGTTTCAGTAAGGTAGGTGTGAAAAGTAGATTAGGAAGTTTAAGCTGTTCCATAGTTTGTCTATTCATAATGTTTATAGCAGCCCCTAAGTCAATCAATGTATTTGGAATTTCCATTCCATTTATGTGTTTCTTGATAGTTGGACTTCCTAGATCCAAATATTTTTGCATGGTAATATTTCCCATCATGATATCTGCTATTTTTCCTACCAGATGGATTCTTTTTGTATCTCTTGGTTTCCTACCCGGTCTTTTGATACTCAACTCCTTTATTGTTTTTGCTAGAATAGGAATTTCTATAATGGCTTGTAGCAAGGGAATCTTGATACAAACATTCTTTAATTCATCTAGGAAATCATAGTTAAGCAACAATATTTTTTTTTCCACCCCCCTCTCAATTTGTAATCTCTCAGGAAAAGGAGGTGTGGATGTAGATACAGGTTGATCAACTATAGCAGTTGTGTGGATTAACTCTTTTTGTTTTTCTTTTTGAATGGTTGGGTTTTGAAGGGATGCTTCTTCAAAAAAATTATTGACTTTCAAAGAATCCTCCTTAGAAGCATCTTGCTCTTGAATATCTATAGAAGGTTTTTCCTTTTCTAAAATCCTACCAGATCTAAGTTGAACATCATTAAGATCTAGAGGAACAATCATGTAGGTAGGAAATGGTTGTCCTTCTACCATGCACTCATTTTGAGGGTTTTTGTTGTTGGGATTTGGTAATGGATAGGCTGGTAGTTGATTTGGCTTCTGTTGAAATGGAAGAAAGAGTTGAGGATTTTGATTTTATTGAGGAGGTTGTTGTTGTGAAAATGGTAATGAAAGTTGAGGGCTTTGATTTGGAAGTTGTGGTTGTGGATTTTGTTGTTGGTTTCATGGGGAAGGATAGCTCTAATAAGATGGAGGATATTGATAATATTGGGCAAATATCCCATAAGGATTTTGTACCCCTTGTGCCCATGATTGATATTGATACTGATTTTGAGGTTGAGGCCAAGGTTGTTGCCAAGAATTCCAATTTGGTGAGGGCTAAAAATTCATTGGATTGTTAAATACTTGATTTAGTTGCCCTTGCCAAGGTCTTCTTGAAACAAAGCAAAGAGGTTCTATAGAATTTGGAACTACTTCCTCCTGAAAGATAGCTTTAAGACCTTGGATTGAAGGACAATCCTTGGTCTCATGACTTTCTGATCAAATCATACATGTTTCTACAAATTTTGCATCTAAGGGACATTCTCTTAGAGCATGTTTCTTTCTACATTTTGGGCAAAAGATGGCTAAGGCATCAGCTTCTGTTTTCTGCTTGTTTTGAATTTTGAGGGTATCTAGCTGTTCACTAAGGCTCCCTAGAATGCCAGTTTTGAACTCATCAAGCATATTGCCAATGTCTGCCCTACTTATTGTCCCAGTTGCATATTTGTTTGCTCTAATAAGAGAAGGATCTCTAGGCCCTTTTCCAGTTTTAGATTTTCCTCTTGAAAGATGGACACATAGTTTTGCTATGTCACTTTATGGAAGTTGAGAGATGTCTCCCTTCCCCATTATGTTTAAAATATCTATCCATTCATCTCTAATGGCTTTCAGTAAAAGGGCTTGCAAGGTTTCCTCATCTAAATTGTTCATTTTTTCTCTCTTTAAGTTGTATTGAAACCTCTCAAGCAAATCCTCTAAGTTCTTATATTCTTTTTGCATCATTTTGAATACCTCATCCTTATGATTAGTAGGCATATAATAATCCAGGCATTTTTCCAAAAATGTCTGCCTCATATCATTCCAAGTCCTAATAGATTGAGTGACTAATCCCGTAAACCATTTCAGAGAAGCCCCTTTCAATGTTGAAGGGAACAATTTGAGTTTTTGAGAATCTTCTAGATAGTCAGAGGTTCAACATAAGACTTCAAACTCAAATAGAAATGTTTCAGGATCCTCACTTCGCAATCCATAAAAGTTTGGGAGGACGGATGGTGAAATTTTTTTTCCTTGTTGTATGGGTTTCCTCATCTACTATAGGGAATCCAAATGAGTTATCTCCTTCCTTATTTCCTCTACCTCCTCCATTGTTACCTCTACCTCCTCCATTATTTCCTCTACCTATACCTCTACCCCTTCCTCCAAATAGTGAAAATTCTCCATCTTGTTCTTCTTCTGCCATGATAGTTTCCTCAGAATCTTCTGGTTCTTCGATTAATGGCTGATGAGAGAGAGTTTCTACCTCCTCTTCTTCTCTAGGTAATTCTATTTCTTCAACTGCAATAGGCTCCCCTATGGAGGTGAAGAAGGGTTCTTCTTCTAGGTCAGATTTAGTAGATGGAGTGGGAGAATCTTCTAATTCAGTTGTTGCCCCTTGAATTCCAGGAATCCCAAGGCTGGCAGTATGAGTCTGGGATGGTGGTGTATCTTGTCTATTCCTTGAAGTAGTTGGAGTTGTAAAAATCGAACTTTTGCCCCTAGATATAAACCTTCCCCTAGAATCTCTTTCTCTATGCATGTCATTTTTTTTTTGGTGATTTTAATTGGGCTAATAATCCTTTTTCTGATCCTCTAGATCACACTAGATGCAAGAGGAAAGCATACTTCAAGAAATAATTAATTTTCCTTTTTTTTTTTGAATGTAAGAGATAGGTTACCTAGTTACACCTCCCTGGAAATGGCACCAAAATGTTTAGTCAATTTAGTGTGTCCTAAATTGCTACATAAGTTATCAATCTAGGAGTCATAAACTGATGAAGTGTAGTGCACTGTATGTGCTAGACAACCCTTTTCTTACCTCACTGTTTTCAGTTTTATCTTGTTTTAGGGTTTTGTTCTGTTGATCTCCCAAAGTGGTTTAATGCAATTGAAATCATAATCTGCTATTAAAGCAAGAGTTTAAGAATACTTTTAAATATAAAGTGTGGATGTAGAGTTGAAGACAAGGTTTATCCTCTTGCTTCTTGTAATAATTTCCAAACATTGAACTTAAGAGATCTTAAAACATGTTGTCTACAAAATCAAAACTTGAATAAGAGTGTAAACATGCAGCTACATAAAGCAAACTATAGATGAAGTACTGAAAATGAGATTACTATCTCTGCTGTCCATCCTAATTACAAAATTGAAATCTAATAAACTGCTATAACTCAAGCCAAAAAGTAAAGAAACTGGAAACTAATGATTAGTCAATGATTTCATCCATAATCACAACATTTCGCCAATTAACTTCTAAAACAGGGTTAAGCTAAAGGCTCTGGAAATATCATCATATGGCATGAAATAAATTACATCTAAATTATCTAATTGCACTCTAATGAAAGCAAAGCCAATTACTTCATCTATAATCACAATATTTCCCCAATTAACTTCTAAAAAGGGGTTAAGCTAAAGGCTCTGGAAATATCATCATATAGCATGAAAGAACTGACATCTAAATTATCTAATTGCACACTAATGAAAGAAAAGCCAATTGCTTCATCTATAATCACAATATTTCGCCAATTAACTTCTAAAACGGGGTTAAGCTAAAGGCTCCGAAAATATCATCATATAGCATGAAAGAACTGACATCTAAACTATCTTGAACAGTAAACAAATCTCACAAAGTAAAAGCATAAACAACTGAAATTGAAAACTGAGTTTCAGCAGAGGAAGTAAGTCTCAATAACACCACTTGATGCGAAAATTACGCTAAGAAGCTCGAGCATAACCAGACTTAAGGACCTATTCTGAAATGCACCTATCAGTGTTTGTAGGAAATGTGACAAGCTGCAAAAACATGTATAAGGTTAGAATGATTAAGATCGTAAGAAAAACATGAGAAATATACAATTCGAATGAGAGAAGATATACATGAAAACTATACAAAAACAAAAGAAGGACCTCAGCTACGCAGGGGCCCTCTGCACAGCTTTGGACTTAGCACGCTATTACTTCAAAACACACCCAAACATCCATGTGAAAAATAGAGTTTTGTATTATGAAACAGAGTAATATGTCTCTCGGTTACATAACAACAAAATAACACTATAACAACAATATCAAGAACATCCTATCTGCTTTGCAAACGCTTATATTTATAGAGAAAATAGATAATTGTATCTTAGAGGAATTTCTTCAACAATCGACACGTGAATAGGTCAAGATCTGAGGATTCAACCTCTCGGTTGCCATGAGCAGTAAATCTATGTAAGGTGGATGTTGGATTGTGTTATGTAGATGGCATGTAGGTGGAAAAAATGGATCCATGAGTTCAGGAATGGCTTTGGGCTTCTTTTATGTGCAAGAACAGAGTTCTAGTTGACATAGAACTCTCCATTGACCTCCCTTTGACTGAGACCTTTCCTTTCGGATTTGGCTAAGTAAATAGGACCTCATCCATGTATGGACAATTCCTGAGCTGCCCATGTGTCTCATTCCTCCTACTGACACTTGTAACCTACAAAACAATGGAAATGGATGCAGAATTGCCAGTTAGCTATGGAAAGTGGATACATTCCGTAGTTGATAAACAAAACCTAGATCAAATAGCACACACAATGATATAATTTGAAAATCACTCAAATACACTCTTGAAATCAACATGTAACAACTTTTGATAGCTTAGGATACACTGACATGGGAAAATATAAGAGAAAGGGTTTAAGAAAATGCTTGGAAGAGAAGTAGTTTTGGGGCTCAACAGAAACCATACATGCAATCTGTTACCTACAAATATTCCTGCTAAAGCTGCCTAATCCAACCTTTCCTTGCTTGATCCTTGCTTCCCTTTACTTTCCTTGTCCTTCCTTTTCTTGCCTTGTCCTTCCTTTGCTTTCCTTGTCCCTACTTTTCTTGCTTGATCTCCTTCTCTTCTTGGTGTTCTTCTCCTCTCTAAGACTAACTCTAAAACTGAATTGACAAAAGGTTACAAACTGACACTTTAATGTTCTTTTTATTATTGATTCCTCTAATTTCTTCATTTTCCTTAATTTTCCTTCAATTTCCTTCTCACATGCAACTTGTGACCTTTCACCTCCTGTTTCTCCTAATTTCCGTTATTTTCATAGATTATATGCCAATTAATGCCTCTTTTCCTTTTCAATGCCTTTTCCACTGCCTTTGTTAATTTCTCCTTAGACATAAACACAACAAGTGATGCCCACTCGGATATTTTACCGAACATTCAACTTGGAATAAGTGTCCCTTAACCTTGGTCTTATTTTTCCTTTATTAACTTTTATTACATGAACTTTTAACCTGGGGTTGTTACAATTATACAACATTCATTACAAGAGACATTAATGCATAGTCTTTATATATTATAGGTGCCTAAATTTGACAAGATGACCTTCTTGGAATTTCACTGCTTTCATCTTTCAATTATGGTTTGTGGGGTATCTTCATCTCTTCTTGGAGTGTCATGATTGCTTGATGCTCCTTTATATTGAACCTGTACATGTTCGAGTTCAACACTTATATCTATTTTGACATAATCATTAATATCATTCCATACACCGGTATTATTTGTTTTATCACCTTCATCTGCATTCTCATGAAACACCACATCCCTACTTGCAAGCAATATATGGGAACTATGATAAAACAACTTGTATGCTTTTTTACCATCACAATAACTAATAAATTTGCACTTAATTCAGTTTGCTTCAAGTTTTCTTCTTTCTTCTTTTGGAATATGAGAAAATGTCTTGCATAAAAAAACTCTTAAATGACTCACTTTTGGTTTATACCCATAAAATGCTTCAAAATGTGTTTTAAGATCTAAAATTTTGGTTGGACTCCTATTTTTCAAATAAACAACAATATTAATGGCTTCAACATAAAAATCATAAGAAATATTTTTTCCTTGAATCATACTACATGCACATTCTACTAGGATTCTATTTTTCCTCTCATTAACTCCATTTTGATGAGGTGTATGTGGCATTGTAAATTGTTGTAGAATCCCATTTCCTTTACAATATTTATCAAATTCTCTTCATTTATATTCTTCCATTGGTCATATTTGATAATTTTGATGCAATTTCCAGTTTGTTTTTCCACAACATATTTTTGAATTCTTTATAGTACTCAAAAACACCACTCTTCTTTCTTATGAAATAGACCCATGTATATCTAGATCTTATCATCAACAAAAATAAGAAAATACCATGCTCCATCAAGAAATCTAGTTTTTGTAGGTCCACACACAACAATATGAATTAATTAAAGTATTTCCCTCTATATTTTCTCTTTATGTACAAGAAATTTCTCCCTGTGCTGCTTGCCAAATACACATGCTTCACATTCAACATGATCATTCTTGATAATAGGAAGACCCTCAACCATTGTTTTCTTTTGAAGTAACATTAAATAATTGAGATTTAAATGCCCACGCCTTTGATGCCATAATTCTATTGTTGACATTATTGTAGATGTCAATGCTTGATGGCCTATCTTAGATACATCCAACTTATAGAACCCTCGAACTCTGGTACCTCTGCCAATATCCTTATAGTGATATTTGATGTCTTTAACAACACACTGTGATTTAAAAATTCCACCATCAAATCTTGGTCAACAATGGTAGAAATATAAATTAAATTCTTTTTGCTACCTGGAACATACATCACATTATGGATATGTCTCCCTCGTCCATTAGGAAAATTCACACGTATTACTCCATAACCTTAAACTTTAAGTGATATGTTATCTCCTAGATAAACATATGTTCTATCATTTTTCTCATAATATTCATCAAAGAAATCCTTATTACAAGCCATATGGAGTGATGCACTATAATCAATGAACCAAGCATTCACATTATCAGTTTCCAAAGACACTGCAACATCATAAACAAACAATCTAAGATTTTTAAGTCCATCACTGATTGAGGTGTATTTGTCCACAAAATTTCCATTATTCCTTCTTTTTATTTGTTTAGACTGATTATATTTCCTTTTATAACAATCTTTAGAGTGATTCCTAGGTTTGCCACAATTTTTGAAAATGCAATAAGAAAATCTAGTTTTCACTTTGCCTTGGTCAAACTAGATTAAAATATGAATTTCTATTTCAACATAATACTTGGAGGTATTCAACTGAGGTGACATGTCTCTTGTCACTCAGTTAACTCAGTAAATTCGATTTGGAGACACTTGAGTTCAGTTATACATGATTGGTTGCTAATTTGTAGCAATCTATTTCAGTTAATTTGAGTTGTTGTCAGTTTAACTAGTTCTAACTGTCAGAAGAGCTAGTGGAGTTCAAGTTGGGGAGGTGGAACTTCAACCACACTCAGCGATCAACCAGTTAATGGATCAATCAACCCAAAATAATTTTTTCATTCAGAGAATTTGAGCTACCCTGTTGATATGGAGATTCCAGGGCAATGTACTACCAATTGTAGCATATTCCCATGTGTATAAGTGGTGCATGAAGTTAGAGATTGACCTAAGGCTATTGCGCAATTCCTTGGTGTGAAATTACTAAAAAATAGGGGTAATTTCCCAAGGGAAGAATGAAAAGGAATAGGAGCCTGTGTAGGCTGAAATTGGCTAAGTGTTGGGCCAAGTTCAGTTAGCCAGGCATAGGAATAAACTATACACTTGCAGGGTGTGCTCAGGTTTGAGCAAGCATTTTATTTCTTCTTTATTATTTGATTAATGAAATATAGATAGTAAGGGGTTTCGAGTAGTTTCTTTCCCCTAGAGAAATATTTGTGCATGTGCGATGTTTCCTTTTGCATGTCTATGATTCTTGTTTTAGATGGTGAATTAACTTTCAGATGAGTAGAGTAGCTTCAAGTCATGTGATTTAGAAAATTTCATGAGCACTATTGAATCTACACATTAATTTCTACATGATATTAGAGCTAGAATCACTATAGAGTAGACATTTTGAAGTTTTCATTGCCAAAGGTTTAAAGTTGCAGATCAAGTTGCGGGTTTTCTTCAGGACTAAGAAGATGGATTTTAATGGACTAAGGATTGAGTATGCCCTTCAGGGAAGCTATAATTATGTTGCATGGAAGGACCATATGGAGGAAGTATTGGAGGATAATTGGTTGAAGGAATTAATTGATAATGATATTCTGAAACTAGCAACAACTAATGCTTAGAATCTAGCAAATTGGAAGAAGTGTGCTTCCAAGGTGAGGAGGATCATATTGTAGGGAGTACGAGACCATATTATCTCCAATATCCATGGGAAAGAGAATCTGTATTCAATGTGGAAACCAATGACAATTTTTTCCAGAATAATAGTGACCACACGAAATTGGCACTCAAGGACAAGCTTTGAAATATGAAGATGCAGAAGAACGAGACCATTCCACAATACCTGAGTAGGTTCACATTGTATCATGATGAACATGGTAAAGTCAGTGTTACTATAGTTGAGGATGATTTGGTGAGCCTATCCCTTCTAATCCTTCCCAAGAGTTGGCACAGCTACCAAGATTCAGTGAATGGGAGGGAGAAACTACCAAATTGGGAACACTTGTGGTTTGATTTGGTATAGAAGGAGATAAGGCGGAGCACTAGAGATGAGACCTCATCCAAGGGTGAGGATTTTGTAGAAATATAGGGCATCAATATTAAGTGATTTATCTTCTATTGATAACTTGCTTGTGAATTATTTTTACTTATTAAATTAGGATCTTCTTTTACTTATGATATTATAGTGTTATTCTTCATCAAACAGTTACCAAAGCATAAACCATAAAGAGACAAAAGGCACAAAATATAGGGTATCATCCAGGGCCAAAACCTCTCCCACTTGAGAGGAAAACTTGAACAAATTATTCTTCTTATAAATACTTCAATTGAAGAATACCAAGATCAAGACCCTTGACCTATTTGCCACACCAAGACCAAGACTCAAGTTTCCTTTCACTACTTCTCTTTAAGTCAACACTTGGTCCAACTCCTTACCTTCCTTTGTACCTCATTTATACTTCAGATCTTTGATGAGGCTAATCAATAGGTATATCATAAGGATCACAATGCCATCCTCCATCTTTAAAATTCTCTTTCTCACATTTATTTAAAAATTTTGTTATATTATGCTTAGTGTGAGGGGTAAAAGATGCCTTGCTATGTCATGTAGTGTTTTAAATGTAGGAATTGGAGAAATTTTCATATAATTTGAATGCAAGAGCTCAGAGTAGACAACATGGAGAGATTCTAGGAATTTTTCCACCTCCTTAACTCCTTCAATCAATCAAATATCACCACTTTATCTCTCATCAACTCGAGGTGATTGGCAACGAAGCAGGATGAGGTCATTGGAAGCCAAGCCAGTGCAATTCATGGAAGATATAGATCCACCTTTCTCAAGTTTGGGAGACATACATCTCTATTTTATATGGAGATGCAGGTAGCTACCCTTTTGTACAAATAAAAATGCCAAGGAAGTCATTAGTATTCGAATTTTGGTTGTAGCTAAGAGGCTATTGAGCTCAAGCACTTGTGACTATTATTTTTTATTATTATGTGATGTATTTTACATTTATGCAATGATAATGAAAATTTTCTTATTGGTCCATCACTGAGTTAGTCCAGAGGGATTAATCTCTTGGGTTTGGGCCCAATCCTAGTAGCTTAGGTCCCTCTTATGTATTGATATTTCTTTTAGCTTAGAATGTTTAATTAATTGTTGCATCTTAGTAGAATATAGTTCCTCAAAAAGTATGTGACTGTGGCCTCTATCTCATCTCTGTCATGGGAGCATGATTAGAGGACTCCACCATCACAACCCAAAAACATTATGTGATTTCTTGGAAAAGTCTACATTTGTTATTTTTCTTTACATATGATTGTTGCAGCTTAAAAGTTAATTCATTGCATAGATCGGAGTTCTTAGGATCAGTTAGATAGTTTCCAAATTCAACTCATCTTTTCCACCATTCATTGTAATATTTTGTAAATGAAAAGAAGAACAGGTGCATGTGATGTTGCAGGACCGTGGGACCTACAAGAAAGGGATATTTTCACCATCTCCATCTAGGACTTCTTCACTCCCTTTTGATGAATGCTAATTGATGTTCTTGATCTCTATTTTTAGGTCACCGTGAGTAGCCTCCTAGTCCAAAATTGGCCTTCTTGAAGAGTTGAGATTGGCTAGGGGTGTTTGTCACCTTCCACCAATCCACCACAACCTTCATCCATCTTATCATCCCTTGATTCCATCATTCTTACCTTCCAAACCCTCTTGGAACCCTTCTTGTAGTATTTTAGGACTTCATGTAGCAATACAAGAATCTTGTAGCAACTTCCTGTAGAAGCCTATTTTACCCTTGTTTTGACCTATAATATCAGTGTAGCATTGTATAGGAGTAGGTTGAACCCCTAGCTTGTACTCCATGATCATAGGTACCACCTAGGCCATTCCCTCCATTCCTTTTCCTTTACTGGAAGAGAAAATATTAGTAGTTCCTTCATCACAGATTTGGAAATTAGGGCATTACTTACTCTGCAAGTGCAAAATAGATAAATGGTGCATGAATTCTTGAGTTGTGAGTTGGTAGAATGATCTTCAGTTTTCAAGTGAGTTTGATAGCTATATGGTTGATTGCAATTGGTGTAGTTTCCTTTCTGCAAGTAGCATAATTCTTGTGTTCTTTCGTGGATTGATTCAGTAGCATTTGCAAGTTGACAACATATACAAGTTAGAGTTGAAAAGCATTTAATTTTTATGCACTAGGACTAGATTTTGAATCATGCTTTTAGTATTTAATCTCCTCTAGTTCATTAGAAGAATGGTCTTGGAACCCTAATGATCATATGACCTAGTTGTGGGTGGCATGAGTATTATTCCATATATTGTGTATACATCACTTTCACCTCGAAGTTTGTACAAACCTCGGGTTGATAAATAGGGTTGAGGAGCCTCTAGGAGTTGCATCACTCTTGGTTCAATACCAGGGCTCACCAATCTCAGCCTTTTTTTCTTTGCTTCAGACCTGCAACTTCTCGGCTTCCTTGAGAAACCCTAGCACGTGTAAATTATCAAATTTTGAACCTTCATTCCTTTTGCTATAGCTGGAGGCAACTTCCTTGACAACTCGGCTTGATATACACCTTTTATTTCTCCTTGTCTTGAACTTCCAATGGGACTGCAACACTTCGTTCTCTTCTACAATGGAGATAGTTCCTTTCTTCACACAGATCAATGTAACCCAAAAACAGATCCAAAATGATAACAAATACTTCAGTCTCCTTCTTTCTCTCTTTGCTGATGATTAGGCTTCTTCTCAAGTGACTTTCATACTTCCTATTTTATACTTTATCCTGATCTAAAATTGTTCCTCTGAAATGAGATTGAGTTGCCTATTTATAGTTGTGTCTGAGTCAATTAAGCGAACTTGAGAGAGGGTGAGATGACATGTCTTTTGGTGGATATCATCTATTCCATCTTGTAGCCAACATGTAGGAGGTGCCTTTGCTAGGTCTTGGAGGGCCGTCTTATACATTTAATGACTCATACAAAAATGTAACATCCCCAAGAAGGTTCCTTCATACATGACACTGACTCAATATAAATTCTATGAGTAAATGAAAAAACCTAATGGTTCACAATGGGAACCTTAACTAAAATCAAATTCCTTTATCATGAAACTCATGATTCAAGTACTTACAAAAACAAATTTATTTTCTTCTTTTCATCAATTACATAAAATCACAATTACATATTTCATTATGAAGACTGAACCTAGTTACACTTTTCAATGCTCCCTCTAAACTAAGGAGGTATTCATAATGATACGTGGTCATTCTCAATCTGAATAATTTCTCATAAGAAGATTCATATTGATAACCCATTTGTTTAACATCATATTAACCAATATTGGCGCATAGCAAGGCATTGAATAACATATCTATCTCTCCATGAGATATGAGCACAATGTTGGTGATATCAATGATGTATAGACACCCTCATCATTGTATCTCTTGAAACATACCCCACCTAGGTTCTCAGGGTATGTTGCATCGGGACTATTCTTCTCTTGGATTCCCAGTCCTTAAAGAATATTGATCCTCTACGACTACTCTTATCTTGGATGCCCTAACTCGTCCTCAAAGAGTATCTGATGCCAGATGTTTACCTAATCCTCCATTATGTCTTCCCAAGTGAAGACAATACTGATGTTTATATCTCTCCCTCTTAATTAGGGAGGACATATCTATTCCAATAAAGGAATGTACTCATTCTTACAAAAGAAATGTACCTAAGCTCCCTCTTGGCTTAGGAATTTTTCTTTCAATTTTATTCCAAGTAATAAACTTGTTTCTAGGCTCCATCTCAATTAGGGACCTACAACAACTCCTCATGTGGAGATGATTGGAAAACCAACTTCTTGAATAAATCCTCCTCGTGATGTCATGAACTTCTTTTCATTATTCAAGAGTATTCATGTTTTTGGAATTCTTCGTAGGGCAAAAGCCATCCATCACTTTCATCCATGAGTCAGCCATTTCATCATTGGAAAGTGATCCATAAGTTCATATCTAGTATTCCTTCATGCCATGTTTCCTTCTTCACGCGATGTTTCCTTAAGGATATTTCATCTTACTACATGGGCAATGATGGTGAAATATATCCATAGATCTTCCCTTGACAACCCTGCATAAGCCCATCCAGATATTTGTCCAAAAATAAGAAATGAACACTTAAATCAAAATTACCTTTGTGATGGTATTTCATCACGACATCTTCTAGTTTTCATCAAAATCATGCATATTTATCGACACATCTCCCAAATATATATATATCTAATATATATAATAAATATATATATATATATATATATATATATATATAATATAATATATATATATATATATATATATATATATATATATATATGTGCATGTGTATGTGTATATGTGTATGTGTAATGTTATGTGTATGTGGTACGTATACGTATACGTATACGTATACGTATACGTATATGTGTGTTGTGTGTGTATATATATATATATATATAATATAATATATATATTGTCAAGGGTCTCTTTCTTTTTTAGACTTCATCAAAGTCTACATATATTTCATGGAGATATGCTAGTCGGATCTCTTGGTCTTTGGATTTTGATTCCCTTTTTCATGGTTTCATATCCCTCGATCTCTTCCTTCCTTTCTTCACACATTTCATTCCCAAGAATTTCCAATTAGAAATCCTTCAATTGTTGTTAGCTACCTCATATTACATATGAGGACATATTATGTTGATTTCATCTAGTGAATATGTGACCCATGAATTCTTGCATACCTCGAGGGAGGAGGTCCTTTCTTTTCTATTATTCTCTTAAAATAGAGCATTTATCCATGTTCCTTGCAACCATATGACATGACTTTTACAATATCGAATGTAAGCATACATACCTTATTTTTCTTTATGTCATCTAGACTCCCTTCAGCAGTTTCCTTGATTGAAAAGAGCTTCAATCCCTTTATCTAATTTACTGTTTATGTCATTATACCATCATCCCATGAATTACACAAGTTTGGAATTCTTGATGAAACACTTGCTTCCCCTCTTGATCAACGAACCTTTCAATGAAGATTCCATTAGAGAATCTTGAGTATTTAGAGTATCCCTATCCAACGGATGTTTCCTTTTTGATTGATGTATAATGAGCTTTGTCCTGGATGACTTTTTCCCTTTCATAAGTGCCACTGATGTTTCCAACGAGGTTCCCAAAAGCTATATCCTTCATAGTTTACTGCCATAGATTTTAATTTCAACCATATTTCATGATTCTCTATGATGATGTCTCGAGCTCTTACTTTCAATGCTTGTATGATGCCATGATGCATCCCATAATTTTTATTAGTGAATCATGATAGCCATATCTTACAACATAAGACTTAGGAACTTCAAAATAACTTAGGTGAGGAAGACTATCTCAGTCATAATATAGATCTCTTATTTCCTCTTTCTTGGACTTCTTCTTTATATATTCCTCCACTTCTTTAGTGATATGGCCTTTTACATTCATCTTTTGTTATTGTCCTTCTTGACCTTAGGAAAATATATCTTGTAGTGCCTATATTCTTGACACCCATAGCATTGAATCTTAGCCATGTCAATTTTCTTTTTCTGAGAACTAGAATTTCCAAATTTTCGCTTTCTTCTTGTCATTGTAGCATAAGCTTGATTTTTCTCACCTACTCCCACATCAGACTTGGCCTTTAGTCTATATTCTTCAACCTTGCATAGTGACCATAAATCCTGGAATGGAGTAGATTCTTTCTTCCCATAAATATTTGAAGTAAAGTTACCCCACTCCTCCAGTAGTGCATTTAGTACAAATGTAGTCATTTCTGTATCAGACATGAATTCTCCCAGATCTTGAAGTTGATTCATGATTTCATATATCCTCATAAAGTATGAGGCTATCACATCTTCCCTTGAAATATTTATCTTGTAGAGTTCTTTCCTTAATGAGATGACTCCTCCAGTAGTTCTTACAGAATACAACTCTACCAATTTGTCATAGATTTCTTTTGAAGTTTCTAATTTATACACATATGGGATGAGGGGATCCTTAATGGATTCTATGAGAATCCTTTGAGCCATAGCTTCCCCTTACTTTGCAAGTTCTTGAGCATCTTCCTTTTTTGTTTTGGTGATTGATCCTTGACATGTTCCATAACCTCATTTTCAGTGAGATTTAGATATGTCCTTTTCTTCCATGCAAAATAGTTTGAAGCCCCAACCATTTTTTTTCTTTCCTTGCAAAAAGACATTTTGAAAAATTTCAAGGAAGACCACAATCGTAAGACACCAAAAATTCAAGAAAAAGTTGCAAGGTGGAATGGTTAGAACACTTCTTGGTGTTATGCACATTTCTTCATTGCTAGAAATCTAATTTTTGTAAGCAAAATGGATCATGCAGGTGTAAAAAGAGTGTTCGAGAATGATACTTGAAAGATGGTTTGAGGAGCACTAGTACTGATGAGGGGATTTTAGATTAGAACTCTGCACAATTTCTTAGGAAATACTATTATTAATGAGTGCAACAATTTTGTGGTTCCTGAAAGTGGAGAAGAAAATGTTGTAGTCTCTAGTGAAAAGACTATGTTGTGCATCAAATATTGGGACACGTTGGAGAGAAGGGCCTTCAAATACTGCATGGTAATGTATGGTAGAAGGTATGTCTAATTTCTCTCTAGATTTCGATTTCTATTAACATTATTTATATGGAAGTAGAATTGGGTGAGTTTCCCCTCTGGTGCTAAGAAGGAAAAATTGATATTAGATCTTGTGCACAATGATGTGTTTGGACTTGTGTCGATTGTATCACTGGGTAAGTATGTGTACTATCTCTCATTTATATATGACTTATTGAGAAATACATGGATATATTTCCTCAAGAAAACATTTTAAGTCTTTGACGGGTTTAAATAATTTAAGGCTATGGTGAAAAAAGTCAAACACAGAATAACATTAAGGTGTTCGGGACACATAATGGTAGAGTGTTTTGTAAGAAGGAATTCAAAGAGTTCTGTAAGAATTGTGGTATATCATCGCAAATACTACTCCATACACACCTCAACAAAATGGAGTTGTGGAAAGAATGAATGAGACGTTGATGGAAAAGGAAATAAGCCTCCTCAACAGCAATGGATTAGCGTAGGAATTATGAATAGAGGCAGTGGATACTGCATGTTACCTGTTTAATAGATCACCTTCATCAAAGTTGGAGGATATGACTCGACATGAGGCATGGATTAGTAAGAAAACCTCTCTCTCACATATCATTGTATTTAGCTACAATGCATATGTACATGTTCCAAAGGAGAAAAGAACCAAGTCAGATAGTAAATTTGAAAGGTGCATCCTTATTGGGTATAAGGATGGTTTAAAAGGTTACAAGCTTTGGAACCTAGAAATAAGGAAGGTTGTGTACATTTAATATGTGGTGTTTAGAGAAGTGAAAGATGTTATTAAACATTTAGTCCTACCAAAGGAAAAGGAACCTGTTCATGTTGTGATCAACACCCTCTAAAATTTTGCCTACACTTGAATTTTGGAGCCTACTGAGAATCTTAGGATTTGCCACCCTATGGTTACTCCATGGTCAGTTGATGTTTTATAAAGTGTTTAAGTCTTCTTTCTAGTTTTAAACTGTGAAGTCACTTTCTCACACATGCACAATCCTGGTTGAACCACAAACACACTTTATTTTTGCAAGCTTAAACAGGCACAACACTGTTCGTCAAGGTAGTTCATGTGTGATGTTCAAGTCATTCGAAAGTTAGTGCGTGCCTTCATTGACACTCTCCTTCACTTTGTTTTCATTTGTATTTCTATTTCGGTGAGTTTTCTCAATCGTCGTCTTTTGCGCACTTTCACTTTCACAAGTGTCACTTTCACATTCGTGGTCATCGATTTTTCTCACTTTCACTTTAATGTGTCAATTTCATGTTATCTTCACTTTGTCATGTCTCACTTTCAAGGTTGTTCACATTTTTCAAGTGTCATCTTCATGTTTTCCTCTTGCTCAACACAAGTTGTAAAGGAATTAGCCCTCTTTCTAGGTGATGAGTGGAACTTATTCATGAGCCTCATTGAAATATATTTTCCTCGCATACTTATCCACTAAGTCTTTTCTAAGATATCTTCCCTCTAACAAGTGCATTATTACTTCCTAGGATAAGAGACCTAGCCTTTTTCTGCCTCCCTCAGTGAAAAGAACATTTGAGATGAACAAGCAACTACTATTGGAGAGAATTGTGCCCTCCCAATATTGAACGCACTTTCAAACAATGAAGTGCACCTTCGAACAATGAAGCGCACTTTAGAGAAATGAATCACGCTCTAGAACAACAAAGAACACTTCAAAACAACGAGGCACAATTTAGAAAATCAAGAATCCTCTACCTCTTAAAAAGCACATGGCATAGCCACAAAGCATAAAGGCTTTATCCTTCCCTTAAAGTGCATGGTGTAGTCACGAAGCACAAAGTTGTCATCCTTCCCTTAGGGTGCATGGTACGGTCACAGAGCCTTCATCCTTCCCTCTTCTATTAAAGCGCATGACGCAATAACAAACCAAAAATCCTTCATACTTCCCTCTTGAGCACACTCCTTCAACTCAAATAACTATGCCCTCCTTGAGCACACAAGCGAACCCTCAACCAACAAGTGATTTCCCCTTCATGCTTTGGTATGCACCCTGTGCCCTCCTAGTTCCTATTTAGCACACAAGCACACTGGGAAGGATCGAAACCTAAACCCTTGTCCCTTCGATGTTTACCCTTGCACTATCCTTAGTCCCTTCAAGTGCACAAGCGCATCCCAAAAGCTACAAATGATTTCCCTTCATGGTTCGACAATACACCCTACGCCTTTGAGTTATCTCTCACACCTACTTGAGTGCACAAGTGCACTTTGAAGGCCTGTTGTGATCCTTGACCTTTCACTACCTTCAACACAGTAAAAATGAATAGTGAAGCCTTCTTAAGCCACTGATGAGTTTGGCTATGCCCTCCTAATCAAGCCTCCTTCTTTTAACCCTTTAACAAGCCTATCATGAGCTTATCATTCCAAGAGACATGTATTGATATAATAGATGTTTTTATGGTTGATTTCACTTTTTCATGGATGATTTTTATTGAAAAGAGTACTTTCATAACATGACAAGGTGATGCTAAAAGAATATAGAAATGAAAAAACATAAAGAAACACCTATAGAGAAGAAGATAAAAAGAGAGATATCATGGATACTTGAAGTAGATCATGGACCAAGATAGAAAGAAGAAATTGCAAGATGGTTCAGAGGATTCCAAAACTCTTCCAAGACCCTTTAGAGGGTGAAGGTGAAGAAAAAATTGGATCTTTCACGAATATGAAGCATAGACCAAATCTACCAGCAAGAATACCAGATGAAGTAACAAGAAAGACAAATTGGCATTGCCACCTCATCATGAGGTCCATGTCATCATTGTCAAGTTGTAACTGGTACAAGATTCATCATGATAGTGAATGTGTGTCGATGTGTCATGCCACATCATCATGTGGAATGTAATGATGTACTTTCAATAAAAGGAAAAAATGTAATGTGGGGAAGTTAAAGAGTCATATGTGGAACATAAAGAGTCACATAGTCATATATGATCAAAATTCGTTTAGAAAATTCCAAAATTCATTAAGAAGTTCAAGAGTTGTTCAAAAGTCCAAAGTAAACACTAGAAGTCCAAGAGTCATGGGGGTAATTCAAAATTCAAGAGGAGATGGAAGGTCATTCCTCTTGTTATAAAAACAACCTCATAACTCAAGCACAAAGCTTTTTGAGGCTTAAGATTTGAAGAGCTAGCATTAGCTTCTCTATTTGGCAAAGGAGAGAATATTTATTCTTTGAAGAAGTAAGAAGTGACTTAATGTTCCACTATTGGAACTAGTGCCTCATCATTGTAACTATATACTTGGATCTTTCACCTAATTGAAATTCAATGAGCCAACACATTTTCATGCATGTATCACAAATATTTTAGGAATATTCTTGGGATGTTTATAGTATATGTTGTGTTTAGATGAGCTAGAGAAATTGAACTATTTCGGTGGCTTTGGTACTCATCCTATTGAAGTGTATGGTATTCTCTTTAACAATCGTAATGTAAACTATTTTTCTACTGAATGTTTTCATGCTCTCATGTGTCTTTCTTAGGTTAGTACTATTACTTCCTTTGAGAGATGCACTCTCATCTCCCACTTGTGAACGCCTCCTTTTACACATTGCAATTGGTGTTTCACAATTTTAACTTAGTTGCTTGTTCAAGGTTTATGTATATAATCTATTATGTTATATGTTTAAACCAAGGCAAACCTTTTTGTTATGGTGGTCGGGTTGATACTTTAGATGGGGCTCCTACTCCAAATGGTGTGAGGTCTAATTGGTACTTCACATCGGGGAGATCCCTGTATGTTGGCGGTATCCAGTAGCATAAATAGAACCAGAGAATATAGACTTTGAAGTGAAGGAGGAAAAATTATACTCTAGAAAAGAAAAATAATCATAAGAGGAGGAAGCACACAGTTTGGTTTTGAAGAGATCAGTTCCAGAGAGAAGGTAGCCAAAGAGGTATAGTTCATTTTCTTTCTATTCAAATTTTTATTTACCTATTTCTAATGACAATCCCATAACTATAAGGGAGGAAATGGAATAAGAGGATGGAAAACTATTTAAAAGGGTCGTGGTTGAATAAATGGCATCGTTAGACAAAAACGAGGCTTGGGATTTGGTGGAGTTGTCGAATGGAAGGAAACCCATTGGAAGGAAATGGGTGTTTAAGAAGAAGATGGACGTAGAAAGCAATGTGGAGAAATATAAAGCTTGGTTGGTAGAAAAAGTTTATTCCCAAGTACCGATAATTAATTTTGGTGATATTTTTCTCCTGTTGCCAAGTTAGTTTCTATCAGATTACTTTTATCTATTGTTCTTGCTTTTTATTTTGAGGTAGAACAAATGGATGTGAAGACAAAATTTCTTCACAAGTATCTGAAATAAGAGATCTACATTATACAACTAGAAGGCTTTGTAGTGAAGGGTAAGAAAGAATTTGTATGTAGGTTAAAAAATTCTCTTTATGGAATTAAGTAATCACCCAAGATGTGGTATCAAAAAATTGATACATATATGGGGACTTGGATTCACAAGGAGCAAAGAGGATCACTCTATGTATTTTAAATTAATTGGTGACCATGTTTTTTATTTGGTCTTGTATGTAGATGATATGTTGTTGAATGGAAATCACAAAGAAATTATCCAGGATTTGAAGACCCAATTATCTTGTAAATTCAACATGAAGGATTGTAGTGCTACAAATTGTATTCTAGGCATGGAAATTAAACAATAGTGCTGCAAATTGTATTCTGGGCATGGAAATTAAACAATATTGTGCAAAGAGGAAGCTTTGGATAAATCAAAGGTTTAATATTACGGAGGTTTAATATGCAGGATAACAAATTGGTGAAGGTTCATGTTCCTCTAGGTGTAAAGTTATCTGCTGAATAATGTCCCAAGACACAGGAAGAGGAAGAGGACATGTCCCATGTTCCATATGCGAGTGCAGTTGGTAGCCTAATGTATGCAATTGTCTATACTAGACTAGACATTGCACATGTAAGGGGAGTATTGCATAGGCTTATGTCAAAACCAGAGAAGGAGCATTGGACAATAGTGAAGCGAGTTTCTAGGTTTCTGCATGACATTAATGATTATGATTTATGCTACCAAGGAAGACTAGGATTGGAAAAAGTGTTGGACATATGTGGCTTTGTTGTTGTAGATTGGGTTGGAGATCTGGATCAAAGAAGATCTACTAGTGGGTATGCATTTAACCTATTTGGAGGAGCAATCAAATGGATGAGCAAGAGATATTCTATAGTGGCACTTTCAACTACAGAGGCTGAATACATGACACCCACTCATACAAGCAAGGAAGCAATCTGGTTGCAGACGTTGTGTTCAAGTATGGGGTTTGTAAAATGAGCTATAAGGCTAAAATGTGACAGCAAAAGTGCAATTTTATTATAAAATAACCTTACTTATCATTTGAAGACAAAGCATATCAATGTTCAATATCATTTTGTGAGGGATATGCTTGAAGAGAAAATGGTGTTGCTGGCAAAGGTCGACACTTTGAAGCATGTTACAGATGCATTCATGAAGATGGTGAGCACTAAGAAGTTTTCTTAGTGTAGAGAAACAATGGGCATTGCAGATCAAATCAATGATTGTGCATTCTTTCTGTGACTAGCCCCCTGCACTGTTACGTTGCACTAGGTAGAGCGATGGGGTCATAGGGGGGTGTGAAAGCCCCACCTGCATGGGGTTTGGGGAAGCGTTATGATAATTTCTTTTATGTAGACCTAATAATAGTGTAGTAGACACAAGGATGGTGGGTGGACCCACCCATAGTTTTGTGCATGGTTTTTGGGCATGATGTTTTTTCCCATGATATTTTGTAGATTCAGGCAAGGGAACTACGATTATGCTCTAATCGGGGATTAAAAAATTGGTGTTTATGAATTCTTCAACATGTATAAAATGTATTGGAACAATGAAAGGGATACAATGAAAATTAAATATGGTTTTCCCATTTTTGGGTTCCAGGGGAAAATATTTGTGTATATTTTTATGTTCTCGTCATTGTATGTTTTTTTTTTTTTTTTTTTTTTTTTTTTAAGAATTCGTTTATAGGTAATTTTTGTACAGGGTTAAAACCTACATAAATTCCTTACGAGTCCATACCTTTCTAGAATGTCACCATCAAGTTAAGTTGTCAAAGAGTTATTTAATAAGTAACATGTTGTGTGAATAACTTCTTCCCAATTTTTTTACGCAAAATAGAATTTGAGAGCATATAGCATACATCTCACCTTTTCTATTATTGTTTGATTCATTCTCTAAATTGTTTCATTTTGTTGTAAGGCAGAATAAACTATTTTTTCATGATTTATGCCATATTTACTACAATATTCTTCAAATACCTTGGAGTAGTACTCTCCACCATTATCTCTTCTAATGCATCTCAATAATTTATTAGTTTTCCTTTCAATAGCCAGATGAAATTTTTGAAAAGTATCTCGAACTTGATATTTTCTCTTAATAGGGAAATTCCACACCTTATTTGATGCATCATCAATAAAAGTGGCAAAATAAGTAACTCGTCTTAGCGATTTTGTATCAATTGAGCCACAAATATCAAAGCGCAACAAATCTAATATTTTTGTATCCATCTTAGGTCTGTCTTATAAATGATACCCCATTTTGTCTACACATAAAACTATGTTCATAATATTTAATTTCAATAACTTTTATATTCAGAAAAATATTTTGCGCAATTTTTTTTTTTACGCCTATTTCAATCGTCTCAAGTATTTTATGCCACAAATTTGTAATAGACTCCTTTGTAACAATAACAATATTTGAATTTTCCAACCTTGATTTTAAAGTGTAAATAGTGCCTATTTTCTTTATTGTTGCAAAAACCAATGAACCTTTTATAGTTTTTCATCTTGCCTTGCCAAACACTATATGGTAGCCTTCATCATCTAACTTTCCAGTGGAAATCAAATTCATTCCAAACTTGGGTACATGTTTGGCCTACTTAAACAATAAACTACAACCATCTCATATCTTTATTAGAACATCTCCTATTCTTTATTTCCTAAGAGAACCTTACCCATATTACGATATGTATATAAAAAAAAAAAATTCCTTGGTGTAACATGGTAGGAGGCTTTGAAATCTAAATTCCAATCAATATCTTGATTTGATGTATAAAGGCATACTTCATCACAAGTAACATTAATTAATACCTCACATTCTATTACCATGGCAACAATTTCTTCATTATTGTTGGATACATTTTTTTCCCTTTTTCTCCTTTAATATCCATCAACGCCTTTTGATATGGCAAACTTTCCCACAATGATAGAAGGTTATTCTTCCACATGTAGACTTTGACCTCCTTCTAAAGATTGATCTCCTTGATTTCATTCTATCATGTTGTCTTCCATTATCTATAAGAGTTAATGCAATCATATCTAATATTTTGTATCCCATAGATTTCCTAAGCATTTCTTCATTTAAATTCCCTTTTAATAAACTATTAAAATCATCTTCAGGCATAGAGCTCAGGAGTAAAAGATATTTTATCTCATTATCAAACATAATCTTTAACAAAATGAGCTAGTTCACCATCATGTGCAACTCATTTAGATGTTCAACTACATAACTCCCTTCCTTGATTTTGAGATTAAACAACCTCTTCATAAAAAACATTTTATTCACTGTTGTGTCTTGTTCATATAAATCATGAAGCTTTTTCCATAAAGATTTCATGGTCTTTTCCTTTGAAACATGAAAGTATATTATTTCCACAAACTATTGTTGAATAATAGCAATTTCTTTTTGATCTAACTTCTCTCAATCTTCATGAGTCATTGATGAAGGCTTCTTACATTTTCCCTTAATTGACAAATGTAGATATTTGAGTGTGAGTATATCTTCCATCTTAGATATCCATATGGTAAACTTTACCCTAGTAAGCTTTTCAATGCTTATCATTAACTCCTTTGAACATCTTCTAAATAAAACCTACAAACAACTAATTGCTAACAAAGAAATTCTATGATACTAATACTAATAAAAAAATTAACAACAATAGATTTGAAATGAATAATAACTTATAAATATTTCATCAATACAATATTGATCATAAATAAAATAAAACATACAGAAAGTAAGAAAGCATCCTAAATGAAAAACTAAAACATACAGAAAAGAAGAAAGCATCCTAAGTGAAATACTTAGTAATGTATTAGGAGGGGGAAATATCAATAACTTCTCTATTACTAACAACTATTATATAAATTTCAGGTTGTGAGTCCAACTTCCAATAACTTTATTATAATAGATGAATTCTATCTTATTTATATAGAAATTCTCTATCATATATCAGGAGAATCTCTCATCACATTCAAGGCAAATGTATATTATATTTGAGAAAAAATCTTTATTACATTAGAGAAAATTTAATTATAATTGCATAATTAAAAAAACAAAAACAAATTATCATAGACAAAATTGATAAATAACTAATATTAATTACACCAAATAAATTAGGAATATGATGATCTGGGAAAAAATTATTCATTAAAAAATACTAAAAAATATTCAATAATATTAATTACACAAAATAATTAAGAATGATGACGATAGGGAAAAAATTTATTCATTAAACAAAATTAAAAAATATCGGGAAGGGAAAGTGTGTGAATCATGTTAATTATTAACTTAACAAAATTAAATAATAGTGAAATAGAATGTCACGATGATGACAATATCTGAAAGTACTATTAATTAAATAGTTATTAAATAAATAAAATTAACAAATTATTGAGAATGGAAAGTCATAGTAATGATGACATGAAAAGGAATTTTTAAATGTAGGTTCTCTCTTTACAGAGAATATACTCTGTGTGTGCTTCACTCAATTAATCATCATAGGATATTTAAATGTAAATTCTCTGTTTACATAGAATATACTTTGTATGTGCTTTGTGAGCTCTGTTTACATCGAATCTAAATCTTGAATGTGTTGTGTATAAATCAATCCGCTCCTCGATCAACAGACGACGGGCTTGTGTGTTCTATCCCTTTGGAATTATCATCGATTAAAGGCCCAATAGCAGTTTATCTTATATATGCATTATCTTCCGGCTATCATTTCCGAATCTTTTTTTCTATGAATTATAGACCCCGCCACCTTTTCTGTTTGGCCACATTTTCTCTCACGCAGGGGGCGAAAAATAAATAGTGGTGTAGATACGCGAGGTGAGGGGTAGCGAAAAGGAAATTGTGGTGTAGATAAGACATATTAAGCCACTGAAAAGATGGCTTCTCTGTAGAATTTTCCTAGTGATTTCCTTGAATTTTTTCATGGAGTTCTGAGCAGTTATTGTGCCCGACTTGCTTTTTGCGAAGGTCGGACGTGTGGACGGGGGGGGCACGGGGGGGGCAAAGCCATGGAGCATGTTGTGATCAGAGCGGCCAGGGCGGCGAATGCCACCGCGCAGAGTTGTGCAGTAATGATGAAGACAACGTCCAACGGAGCATGGCAGGGTGATAATCCCATGAATTTTGCGTTGCCGCTGCTCATAGTGCAGATCTGTATCGTGCTGCTCGTCACCGGGGCGCTGGCTTTTCTGCTCAGTCCATTACGCCAGCCTCGCGTCATTGCGGAAATCATTGTGAGTACCCCGTGATTATTTTCTTATTTCGATTTGTATAGTTTTGGATTCTCTACTCACGTAACGGTTGTAGTTTTGGTTTTTATGACAAAAATTTGGTGGATGCAAACGGCATTAGATCTTATAGAATATGTAATGATTTTTATTTTATAATCTAAGTGGTCTTTTTACTGAACCGTTGTAATAATCTCTTTTTAACATCTGATTTTCTGTTCGAAACGATTCGTTAATTTTCCTTTTAATTCTGGTTTTAAAACTTCAGTGAAAAATGGTTGCGGAACTCTGGAAAGAAAAATAAAATGTAAAAATATATGAAGACAGAAACATGACCTCTTTTTATTTTAATAAAAAGACTGCGGGAAAAAAAACTATTGAAATTTAAATATTCACAAATTTAATCACTCTTGACATTTGATGGATATAGAATTAAAATACATCTATACGAGTTAGGGTGGTTCAATCACACCATTGTCTCCGAAATTCAGCTTTGGATTTTTTCAATTATAACTTTTTGTCTGTTTAGGGTACTGAGAAGTATTAAGTCTTTTTTGGTCTTCTTGATTGCTTTTTGGTCAATCCAGGGTGGGATTCTTCTGGGTCCTTCTGCTCTGGGGCGGAATCAAAGCTACATGCACACACTTTTCCCAACGAGTGGCACCCCTGAATTTGAAACTGTTGCAAATATTGGTCTTCTGTTCTTTCTGTTTTTAGTTGGGCTGGAACTTGATGTCCAAGCGATTAAGCGAGCTGGAAGGAAGCCTTTAGCAATCGCAGCAGCCGGAATTACCTTACCGTTTGTTGGTGGGGTCGGGGTTGCTTATGTGCTCAGAGCAACGATTTCTAAGGGTGTTGCCTATAGACAGTTCCTCGTCTTCATGGGTGTATCGATGTCTATTACTTCAATCCCGGTGCTTGCTAGGATACTTGCAAAGCTGAAGCTTCTCACCACCGATCTGGGACAGATGAGCATGGCCGCGGCTGCTGTCAACGACGTGGTTGCTTGGGTTCTCCTGGCCCTGGCCATTGCTCTTTCGGGTACACACAAGAGCCCGGTGATATCCGTTTATGTTCTGCTATGTGGCATAGGATTTGTGGTTTTCATGTTTTTGGTGATAAAGCCCATAATGACCAGGATTGGTCACCGGTCAGCTGACAACGAACCGGTGAGCGAGACTTACGTTTTGATTACTCTGGCCGGAGTCCTAGCAGCTGGCTTTGCAACAGATGCAATTGGGATTCACGCAATCTTCGGAGCTCTTGTGTTTGGCTTGACGATTCCCAAAGACGGCCCGTTTGCAGGGATGCTTATCGAAAAGATTGAAGATTTTGTATGTGTCTTGTTGCTGCCACTGTATTTTGCAGCCACTGGTCTGAGGACTAATGTTGCAACGATCCATGGAAGCACATCTTGGGGTCTGCTTGTTTTGGTGATCGCGACGGCCTGTGCTGGGAAGATTCTACGTACCTTTGTAGTTGCAATTGCCCACAAAATGCCCTATCGAGAAGCAATAACCTTGGGATTCTTGATGAACACCAAAGGGTTGGTGGAGCTGATTGTCCTTAACATCGGCAAAGATAGGAAGGTAAAACCGATTTTTTATTAAAAAAAAACAAAGGAATTATTATCTAAATATTTTATTTAGTTTGATTTGGGTATTTACTTGTTTCAGATTCTGAATGATGAAACTTTTGCTATCTTCGTGCTCATGGCTCTGTTCACAACATTCATCACAACCCCCGTTGTAACGGCAATATACAAGCCAGCAAGGAGACAGGTTCCCTACAAGCACAGAAAGATAGAGAGAAAAAAATCCAAGGACGAGCTCAGAATCATGGCCTGTCTGCACAGTGCGAGGAACATACCGGGAATGATAAACCTGATAGAGACCTCCAGAGGGATTCGAAAGCCTGCTCTACGCCTCTATATCATGCACCTTGTAGAGCTGTCAGAAAGGTCTTCTTCGATCATAATGGTTAACAAGGCCGGGAAAAACGGGCTCCCCTTCGGGAATCGCAACCGTGACCAACAAGACCAGATAGTGGTTGCTTTCGACGCGTATGAGCAGCTGAGCAAGGTAAAAGTGAGGCCCATGATCGATATATCTGCTATCCAGGACATGCACGAGGATATCTGTAATATTGCAGACCGGAAGCGGATAGCCATGATCATACTCCCCTTCCACAAATATCAGCAGGGCGATGGCGTCCTGGAGACCCTGAGCCTGGGATTCAGGAATGTGAACCAGAAAGTGTTGAAGCACGCTCCCTGCTCAGTGGGCATCCTAGTGGACAGGGGCCGACTCGGGGGCCAGTCCCAGCTGGCGCCTTCGAACGTAGATCACCACATCGCGGTGCTCTTCTTCGGAGGACCAGATGACCGAGAGGCTCTGGTGTTCGGAAGAAGAATGGCGGAGCACCCAGGCATTAAGCTGACGGTCATAAGGTTCCTGCCCGGCACGGAATTCGACCACGCCGCTGTCAATCTCACTCCTCTCGGGAGCCATGAGGACGAGATACACGTGCAAGTGTACAAGTTTTCAACTGAAGAAATTAATAAAGAGCAGGAGAAGGAGCTGGACGAAGCAGCATTGCAAGTCATAAATACCAAGGCGTCGAATCCCGGGAAATCGCATGATGGGATTGGCGTAAATGACGATGCTGGCGAGTCTATCGTGTATGAAGAGCGGCAGAACAGTAACACGGTGGCGTCTGTGCTGGAAATCGCAAAGAGCAACATATATCACATGTTTCTGGTAGGGAGGGGTCGTTTCCCGTCCCCTCTGGTGGCAGACTTGGCGGAACGGACTGCAGGGTGTCCGGAGTTGGGTCCAATTGGAGATCTCCTCACCTCTTCCAACTTCCCAATCAGCGCATCCGTATTGGTGATTCAGCAACACGATGTCATTCATAAAGATGAGGTGCCCTTCACCGAGCGCGGGAGTCGACTTCCTTGAGTAGTATCTCCTCATCTGACCCGTCATTCCATCACACCTTTAACAACAATATGAGATGGGAGGTATGTCTATAGGATGTAGGTCGTCCTGCTTAATTATTCTACTATACTTAGTTTTACCTTAGCCACTGTTGTTTTTTGTTGGGGGGTGCGGGGGGGTGCTTGTGTTTAAGAGACTCTCTATAGGATGGGAGGTATGTCTATAGGATGTAGGTCGTCCTGCTTAATTATTCTACTATACTTAGTTTTACCTTAGCCACTGTTGTTTTTTGTTGGGGGGTGCGGGGGGGTGCTTGTGTTTAAGAGACTCTCTATAGGATGGGAGGTATGTCTATAGGATGTAGGTCGTCCTGCTTAATTATTCTACTATACTTAGTTTTACCTTAGCCACTGTTGTTTTTTGTTGGGGGGTGCGGGGGGGTGCTTGTGTTTAAGAGACTCTCCGACAATATATTCGGTAAACACTTTTCTTCTCGTTCTGTGTGTAAGCTTTGGTCAAGTAGCAAGCTTCTGATTGTTGTGCATGTAACGTCTGTGGAGAGCATTTTATAAAGTTGTTGCTAAATCTTCTAGTGTATCTTTCGTTTATGCTTATGGTTAGAGTTTTATGTTTTTCACTGAGTACTCGATATTTTTTCAGGTAATTAAGTTTTGTTTATTTATGATATTTCGATTGAGTTTCGGTGAGAAACTATTAGAATTACGTGCCGCTGAACATACATTATGAAACTTTTCATGAAGATGTGAATATATCCTCTTGGATGGAAGCAAAAATATCCTTGAATCGATTTGGTTGAAGTTGAAAAGAAGACATACCTCCGTTTTAATTAGACTTGCGGAAATGTTTCGAAAATATCTCATTAATATAACTAGACGATGAACCATACTGGTTGGTTCAAAACACGTCGGCAAAGGTCTTTCTTTATGTGATTTACACCAAAATTTTTCGTATAGCCAAATCATTTTAATAAATATGATTAATAGATGTCTATATTAACCTCATACACAATCGCATTGTTAAATATAATTAATATAAATATATATCAATTAATGGTGAAATTTAATATTAATATTCTCTATTTTTATTTATATTCATCTTTATTTTTTTAACCTCTCTCATATTTTCAATCTTTTTTATTTACTAAATTATCTCCATTATAGTGATCTTGGTGCATTCTTTCCCTTCTTTTTGAAATAAGGTTCTAAAGAACTACAATTAGATTCTCTTTCTTAAGGCACGATAAACTGTATTAGTCTTAGTGGAGGCTAATCATCATCATATTATAATTATAATACATAATAATATAATAATATTAATATTAACTAATATATAATTATAATATTGGTAGTAGGTTTTAGTATTGCATTTTAATATTAAGCTTTTAATATAAGTAAGAATAAGTTAAGTATTGAATTAAGTAAGTAAATTTCAATTAATGTTAAAATCCTATATTAAACTCAATATTATAAACCCTAATATTAAACCCAAAGTTTTTTTCCCAAGAAAAAAGCACAATTTTCATTAATAATAAGAAAATCACATGTTGTATCATCAACATGTATGAGATGCAGTCACCAGGAAAAATGGGAAACCCATTCCGAAAATTACATGTATCATCAACATGCATGAAATGCAGTCACCAGGAAAAATGGGAAACCCCTTCCAAATCAGTACTGTCATAGTTCAATATTTACAATATCAGCACAATATTTACATAAAGTAAATGATAAACCATAGTCCATTTCACTTACCAAGAGTAGTAAATAAACAAAAAAAAAAATATGTCAAATGATCTTTTTGAAGATCATTCCGAAATGTTTCCATCCAATTCGATGAATGGACGATGAAAGAACTGGAAAAAGAGCTTTATCTCTAAATTCCTTAATCAGCCACTGCCCCCTATTTTGTTGTGCGACCTCTTTGGATAGACAATGAGCGACCACATTCCTTTCCCTGTATATATGAGAGCATACAATAAAATCAAATTGTGATTTTCAAGTGATAAATTCATCCAGTAAACCCCTGAGTGTGTGCAAGTAACAATGATATGTAGAGTTGATCCAATTTATAACAAGCTATGAGTCCCCAAAAATCTAAATCCTGTGGCAGTTTTGTTCCAGAGCAAAGATGAGAAGGTGTCTTAGGCTGCTGAGTTCTACATAGTTATTTGTGCCTCTCCCTAAACCCACTTTGGTTTTGAAAAAAAGGTGTTCATTTATATGGAGCACAACACCTCCTCCCTCCCCCCCCCCCTCCCACCTCCCCCCCCACAGACCCACAACCTGAGCAGAGCCATCAAAATAAGCCGAAGGAAAGCTCTTATCTATAACTTTTGGAGTGATGACGCGAGCATGTTGTTGATCAGGAATCAGGTTATATATGGCAGTAATATAGTTACAAGTGGTTGGCCAATGAGTGAGGCATCCTGGAAGATACAACTATTTTTGTTCAACCAAATGCCCTAACTAACAATCAAAGGGAGGTTTCTATCTTTTTATGTGGCGGCCTCGGTCCACCAATGATGCCAGGCATCAATGATGTGTGGGCCTTCCAATTTGTGGGTAATGTTGAGAGTGGTTGTAATATGAGTCCACACTTAAACTGCTACTGAGCAGTGGAGGAATAAATTATCAATATCCTCAATGTTTTCATGGCGTAGACAACATCTGGACAGACCATGAAAGGCATGTTGCACGAGGTTTACCTTCGCGGGTACTTTATTCGACATGATACACCACATGAACAACCACATTTTGTGTGATGCTTTTAGTTTCCATAAAGGGCGCCACCACTAGAAAATATCCCTCGGGTCATGAGCATACGTAAGAGTAACATACCCTCCTTTGGAGAATAGCTACCATGAGAAGTTGTGGCCCAGATGATTTCATCATCCTGCGTAGTTATTCTGATATTTTCTTCCTCCACAGCTCCTATTAATCATTTCCATGTCCTTCTCCATCTAACTGGGATACCAAGATCCCGAGAGTCCATCCAAAACTGCATTGTTTGGAGTGGATATATGTCATCAGCAATGTGGGTAATCTGGGTGATGCCAGCCACTGATAGAAATTGTCGTAAAGCAAGTGGGAGAATGTGTGCATTCTCACATCTAGAACAGGCATCTGTACCCAATATAACTTCCTCACCATTCCCAATACGCCACACCAAGCCATCCTTTGATGATGCTTATTAACCGAGAGATGACCTTGTTGAAAAGTATGCAACAAGAAATGCTAAATTTAGAATGTGCTAGAAATAGACCAGCTAAAAATAGCATGTCTAAAAATAGCAGTTTGTCTAGTGAGTTCATTGGCCACATTGGGTGAGAGGTGAAACTGCTAAAAATAGAAAGTTCTAAAAATAACATTTCTGGGTCCCTTCCTATTTATAGCAGTCCCTAGTCTATCTATAGGAAGTAAAATTAATTTTGGTCTTAACAACAGTTGGAAATATTAATTAATTGATTCAGTTGAGTTAATTAGTTAAGGAAATTCGAATTTGAAGTCTTTGTGAGCATGCACAAGAGTTGTCCCATTGATTAAGGAATTTATGCTTAATTTCCTCCATTGATTGAGGTAATAAGTATGAGTTCTATAATGAGAGAATCAATTGACTTAGTTCTAACTAGTCAAGTCCAGTTAGATTATTTTAACAAGTTGTTAAAATAATAAAATATAGTTTGTTAATGCTTGCATGCATGTGACAACTATTATTTTAGATAACCGAGGATTCACTCATGGATAACTGTTGCATGTTAGTTTTGTCAGAGACCCAATTGAGATCAAATGTGGGACAATGTACTATCAAATGCTTAACTATTTCTAGTAAGTAGTTTTTGCATGGTTGAGGAACTAGTGTTCTCAAGGAATATGTAGTTGGACCATTGGTTGTTTCTGGTATGTTGGAATTAATAGCATGTTCTTTTGCTATTATTTCCTAAGCAAACTACGTCAGGACCATGGGGAAAGCCTATATAAACAAGGCTTGGGTGGTTCATGAGACATATCTTTATATCTTCATATCTTCATAGTTCATTGAGAACTGAATAACTTGACAGCTAATTTTTCTTGTATTGAGAAGAGGATTTCCACTTGATTGATAATAAATGGTTGGGGTTTTATGTTGGTGCTTTCCCCTGGATATATCTTGTGTTATGTGTGATTAATTCTCTTGATCAGTTATGCATGTTTCTACTTGATATTGCTCATGATTTCGATTATGCTTCCACTTAATTTTTTGTAGAAGTAGAACAAGTATTATGCTTTAGGACATTGCATATATCAGTTTTTTCTACAGGTGAAATTTTTACATGGTATCAAAGCACAGATGATCAAGCAAGAACAGTATACTAGCAGGAGAAATTCGAAGTTTATTATTCGGGATATAGATTTCAAGTTCTTATCACATCTATTTCATCGATGGCATTCTATGGTTTGAGGCTTCAGTATGCCCTTGATGGCAGCTCAAACTATATATCTTGGAAGGATCACATGGACAAAGTTTTGGAAGATAATGGCCTTAAGGATTTCATTGGTCAATTAATTCCTAAGCCTACTGACAAGACTGAGCAGGTGGAATGGAGGAAGTGTGTGGCTAGAGCTAGAAGAATTCTCTTGGAGGGAGTGCAAGATCACATTGTCTCAGCCTCCATCAGAAAGAGACTCTGCATGCAATGTGGAAAACATTGAAATATTTATATCAAAATAGCAGTGATCAGAGGACGCTGGCACTGAAGGACAAACTTTGAAAGATCAAGTGTGAAAGGGATGAGACGATCTCTATGTATTTGACCAAGCTCATCACATGTAGGGATGAGCTTGCAAGTGTAGGGGTCGTGACATCGGATGAAGATATGGTGAGTCTAGCACTCCTTGGCCTTCCTAAGAGCTGGCATAGCTACCAGGACTTAGTGAATGGAAGGGAGAAATTGCCAGATTGGGAACGACTATGGTCGGATTTGATGCAGGAGGAGATCAAACGGAGCACTAAAGACAGTTCTTCATCCATGGAGGATGAGGAGAACTATGCCTTAGTGAGTAAGGCAAAGAAGGGGAAGGAGAAGGTTTCTCTTTTTTAATCTAGTTCTCCCAATGGTGGGAAGAAGGTTGACAAATCGAAAGTGCGATGCTTTCTTTGTCATGAGGTGGGCCATTATGTTGCAAATTGTCCACGGAGGAAATCCAAGAAGGGATCTGGGGAAGGATTTGAAGGTGAGGCACTTGCTTCACAGTTTGAGTTGGATTTCACACTCTTCGCATGCATGGTTTCATCCATGGTGGGAAGTGGTTGGTTTCTTAATAGTGGAGCTTCATTCCACATGACCGACCACAAGAGTTTTTTCAGTACTTTGGAGGAGAAAGATCTCCAGATACTCATAGTAATGGGTAATGATGAAAAGTATAGTGTCTCAGGTGTAGGCATGGTTATTTTTCAGAGGGAACATGGATCTCGCCTTACCTTAACTGAGGTCAAGTATGTACCAAGACTGAAGAGAAACTTGGTGTCGATCGTGATGTTGGAAAATAGAGGCTATGATGTTGTCTTCAATAAGGGAAAGGTTTTCCTTAGACACATCATCACTAGATAGGTGAAGCAGATTGGTTCACGCGTCAAGAACCTGTATGCTCTTGAGGTTCAAGATGCATGCAAAGCCTTGAGCAGCAAGGCAACTGATGGAGACTTGGTGGTTGAGAGGGAGGGTATATTACCTCTCAACATGCAGAGCCAGAAGAAGTCTCAGACGATTGTGGAGGAGCCACGATTGGTGCAGTAGCTTCGGGAGATTGTGGAGCAGCCACAACAGGGGAAGTTGAGTGGAGATCGAGTAGAGACATCTACTCATGCAAAGACCTCCAGTAGGGGGAAACTTCGAGCCAGGTGGGCTGAGGGATCACATGCAGTCATACCTCCAAGTAGGAGGTGGGGTGATATAGAGTGATCGTCCCAAGGAGAAGGGGTGGGATCTTTGAGGTACCCAACCTCTTGGATGAGACCTTGTTATAGGAGCCTCGATGTAACGACCTGCGTTATACTAGTTAAGTGCGACCGCAGGTGGAAAGTGCGACTACGGTTCGGTTGAGCTCATGACTTAAGTGTGCGATGGTTATGCGCATATGAGAAGGGGGTGAGCTTGCTTATATGCATAAGGGCATGCGTTAAACTTGAATGGAGGTCGAATTATGATTATGGGGAGCCGACTTGAGATTTGATGGCATGCAGAGCATGGAGGGCAGTGGCTGGGTGAGCCAACTCGCCCTACCATGGGTATAAGTTGGGAATGCATGGAGGCATTCCATCATCGCAAATCATTCGATCACACAATCGCTCATTCGTTCATGTAGAGAGGCGCAGAACTACAAGGTGGACGCATAAGAGAAGGAAGGCGCAAATTTGGAGGATGCGCCCGTTCTTGGGCGAGGCCGCAAAGAGTTAGGTGTTCTTCTTGGTTTTGGGTGAAGGCATGGGCAGGAGCACCCGGTGGTTGGGTGAGGCGTGCACGGTGTGTGTGTGGCACCCGGTTTGTGCGAAGGCGCGCCCAACGGTGGAAACGAAGGAGCGCCCGCTTTGTACAAAGGTGCCCGACGGTGAAACGGAGGAGCACCCGGTTTGTGCAACGACTTAGCATGGGTGCCTTGGTGACTTGGGTGAGCACCCGCCCGTCGTGCAAGTGTGCACGGTGACTTGGTGGAGTGTTGAGATTGTGAACGAAGGTGTGTCTCGGGCAGAGGTGCCCGTGTGTGGCAACTTGGAGGCGCGCCTGAGTTGGGCAAACAACACGATCATGCGACGAGGTGAACGAAGGGTTGGCGAGTCGTGCGGCGACCGTGCAGAGGTGTCGATGAGCTGGGCAACCGAGTTTGCCAAGTTGTGAAAATTTGGCTGTGTAAATTTGGGGTTTCCCAAGATTTAACTTGTGCATTGTAAAAGTGAACATTATATAATATATTGATATCGGGCAGACTCATATTACAGGGAGTTGCCCCTCCCTTTATACTATTGTGCATTTATCTTGTATAATGTTGTTGATAATGAATGTGTATGGGTGTTCATTGGTATAAAGGCACATTAATAATACTTGGTAACGAAAATAAAACAAGTATGGATTGTTAAGGCATAGTCTACAATCATAAGTATTGGTGAAAAGAAAACGGTTGGTAGTGCCGCACCTCGCCTAGCACGGTTGGAAGACTACTGTAGGCTTGGGGACGTGACACTCGATGTGGAGTAGCAAGAACTGACTGATTGGGTAGAGACAAATTTGGATGGAGCGACAGAGAGAGCGACAGTGTAGGGAATCCCATGATAACACATAGCTAGCAAGCTGCAACAATGCGAGAGGCACAAGTGTTTTTCACAGTGCTAGGTGGCACAGAGAGGTGTGTAATGGTGCGAGACACATGGAGATGTTGCAGTAGCGCAGATGTCAGAGAGGGAGCACTTGCCAATAGCAGGTAGAGCGTCAGCATTAGATTATGTTCCTATCCCAACAGAGTGGTCAGTTGGGAGTGGTTTTGTTCCAAGTGTTATTGGAGCAAGTGGACCGGGTAGATGTGTTACATGTAGAACATTCCAAAGTTACAGGATCGGGTTCGAGAGAAAGCCTTTCTTGTTGAGAGGGAGTGTTGAAAAGTGTGCAACAAGAAATGCTAAATATAGAATGTGCTAAAAATAGATCTACTAAAAATTGCATGTCTAAAAATAACAGTTTGGCCGGTGAGGTCATTGGCCACATTAGGTGAGAGGTGAAACTGTTAAAAATAGAAAGTTCTAAAAATAGCATTTCTAGGTCCCTTCCTATTTATAGCAGTCCTAGTCTATCTATAGGAAATAAAATTAATTTTGGTCTTAACAGTAGTTGTAAATATTAATTAATTGATTCAGTTGAGTTAATTAGTTAAGGAAATTCAAATTTGAAGTCTTTGTGAACATGCACATGAGTTGTCCCACTGATTAAGGAATTTATCCTTAATTTCATCCACTGATTGAGGGAATAAGTATGAGTTCTATAATGAGAGAATTAGTTGACTTAGTTCTAACTAGTCAAGTCCAGTTAGATTATTTTAACAAGTTATTAAAATAATAAAATATAGTTTGTTAATTCTTGCATGCATGTGACAACTATTATTTTAGATAACTAAGCATTCACTCATGGATAACTGTTGCATGTTAGTTCTGTCAAAGACCTAGTTGAGATTAGATGTGGGATAGTGTACTATCAGATGCTTGACTATTTCTAGTAAGTAGTTTTTACATGATTGGGGAACTAGTGTCCTCAAAGATTGCGTAGTTGGACCATAGGTTGACTTGGTATGTTTGGAATTAATTGCATATGCTTTTGCTATTATTTCCTAAGCAAACTACACAAGGAAATAGGGATTAGACCATAGGTAAAGCCTGTATATATAGGGATTGGTTGGTTCATGAGACATATCTTCATATCTTCATAGTTCATTGAGAACTGGATAGCTTTAGAGCCGATTCTTTTTGTATTGTGAAGAGGATTTCCACTTGATTGATAATACATGGTTGGGGTTTTATGCTGGTGCTTTCCCCTGGATATATCTTGTGTTATGTTTGATTATTTCTCTTGATCAGTTATGCATGTTTCTACTTGATGTTGCTCATGAATTCGATTATGCTTCCGCTTAATGTTTTGTAGAAGTAGAACAAATATTATGCTTTAGGACATTGCATATATTGGTTTGTTCTACAGGTGAAATTTCTACAAAATGTATTTAGGATTGAGTTCTAAGGGGTCCAATTTCTCAGTTGTCTCTAAGGTGTCCAATAGAGGTGGAGAATATGGTCGAAGCATCTCGACATTAAATTCTAGCTGCAAGCCAAGGAAAGAGGGAATACTTAGTTCAAAATAATTTCAACCATAACCTTTATGATTATGTAAGGCCCATATTAAAGTGGTATGATACTCCCATGGGGCTTTTGAGGCACTATTTCTATAAATGTAACTACACCTTATCACCAACTTGAAACTTGTGTGGAACCTTGTGATGGTAATATCATTGCTTATACTTGACATTGGATTTCTACATGATATTATGAACATTTTGTTGGAGTTGTTGGATATTTTCAATGAATTTTATTGTTCTACCAGCCTCAACCTAAGCATTGGAAGAATTTGCTGATAAAGATGCAATGGGCATAACTACATCAATTGGGGCCAATGGTTGGAACCCCAAGCACAGTTGAAAAGGATTATGGCCAATAAGTGGAGGGTTATATCATAGCTATGTTGAACATATGGAAGGGTTTCTTCCCATGTATGTGGATACTTAGAGTTGTGCATGTGTAAGATATGAAAAATTATCCTACTACCTACTTCTTTTCGTCCATCTGATTGGGGATGAAAGGTTGTTAATTTGGTCAACTTGGTATCCATCATATACCATAGGTTGGACGAAAAGGTGATAAGTTTTAGGTCCCTATAATACTAGTGCAACCCCCATATTGTTATTATTGTGCCCCATAGAAGCCCACTATTGTTCCCTTACATTATTATTGTTATGTAGGCCCTAATTATATTTTGACCCCTTAGACTCCTATATATACCAAGGAGACCTTGTCATTTGAACCATCCAAGAATTGTTCATTTATGTGATGTAAAAGGAGATTCCCCCTTGAATAAGCTTATTTTCAAGTCATTTATCTATCTTTTCTTTTGTTTTTGTGATCTAGTTACATAAAATTTGGTATCAAAGCTTTAGATCCTAGGGTTTTGTTGTTTCAAATATGTCATCTTGGTATTTTCATTGTCTATATATATATATATTTGTGAGGCTTAAGAAGCTAAAAATTTTACCACATGGATTCAAATCTTGACAAACTTCGTGTAAAAATTTCATATCTTTTTTCACTATATTTTTGGAGATATGGTTCAAGGAATTTAGAGTTTCTACATGCTCTAGAATTCAGTCACAAATAGTGACCTAGGGAAAATTATAATAACTTTCTTTTTGAGCATATGATTTGAGTTTCGTAAAAATTGAATGAAATTAACCAGAATGTGGTTTATAAAGGATGATTTTCAAGGCCAAAGTTTGAAACTTTGACATGTAGCAGTTTGTACAATTTCACTATACTAAATGGTCCATATTCAGGTCATTGTGGGAGATTTGGTATACATTTATCTTGAAGAGTCCAAGTTTGGTATAAATTATGGGGTTGGAAGGAAGACCTAGAAACTAACTTAGGACGAAGTTTCATACCTTTAGGGGCCTAAATTACATAGATACAATAGTTTCAACTTCGATATCCTAAAAGCAAGAAAAATGTGTGTATAGCTTTAAATTTGCATAGCTTTTGTTTGAGAAATAAGTTTGAAGTGATTTAAATGGAATATTAAAGCATGGATATCATTATTTGGTTCTAAAAAGTCTTGAAACAAAAAAATGGATACACTTAGTGAGCCAACAGAAAGCTTTACTATGATGCATAAAGAAGATGAAGAAACGCAACATGATATATCAAAATTACGAGATAAAGTGCAAAAAATTTTTCTCTCGCAAAGAGTAACCAAAAATGAATTGGAACCGATGATGAACATTAAGATGGATGGTTTAAAAGGGGACATGGACGGTTTAGAGGTAAAAATAAAAATGGACATGGATGGATTAGATGCAAAAATAAAAATGGACATGGATGGTTTAGATGCAAAAATAAAATGGACATGGAAGGTTTGAAGGATGGTTTAAAAGCATAAATGGAAGGTTTAAAGGAAGGTTTGATAAAGTTGCTACAATAAATGCTTCCTAATGGCGACATGTATTGCATGAAACCCATGATGAGAACAAAAGGAATTTGAATCATTATTTTAGAGAATCTAACTCTGGTTTGAAGATCAACTACATTCCAAAGATCGATATAAGGAGGTTTTATGGTAAGGATGCAGTAACATGGATACTATAGATGGAGCAATTAATTGATTTACACAATGTGAAACACACAAAAAGGGTGCACATTACATCTTTGTATTTAGAACCCAATAAATTTGTATGGTATTGATGGCTTTATTCTTGTAAAGCACTAGTCACTTGGATAATTTTTACGGAGGAATTGATAACACATTATGAGGATACAAAGAGCGATACCTTCTTTAGCCAAATGATAAATCTTAAACAAAAGGGACTTTAAAAGATAACATCCAACATGAGGTTCGCTTTTGGGAACCTAAGTCATTCAAGAATGCATTTAGGGTGGCAATAAAAGTTGAAAGAAAAATTATGGCAACAAGGAGGTTTACCACTCACAAATATAAATATGGACATATTTCCACTCCTTTCTTCCCACAACCTACAAGGTTGACACCACAACAATTGGAGGAAAAAAGAGAAAAAGGGATTTCTTATAGTTGTGATAACAAATACATTAAAGGTCATAAGTGTGATGAGAAGAAATCATTTTACATAGATTGTGAAGAGGAGGAATAAAAGGAACAATGAACATCAAAATAAGAATATGTATACCAAGAACAAACCCTAAGGGCTGAAAAAGAATAAATGAATCCGATCATATCTTGTAATGCATTGTCAAAAATTACTACTCAAACTCTCAAGATAGAAGGATATATCAAGAAGAAAAATGTAATAGTGTTGATTGATTTAGGTAGTACTCATAATTTTGTTTATTGTAAGATAGCCAAGGATTTGAATTACTTTCTATGTCTAGAACCAGAGTGTCAAGTGATGGTTGAATGTAGGAACTATAAAATGCTTAGGGAAATGCCATAATATCAATCTAACCATGGGGGAATATGTATTGAATAGTCCAACGCTTTCCATTTGAATGGGTGGAGCAGATGTTGTATTAGGAGTTCAATGGTTACAATCCTTGGGGGCGATAAATTTTAATTTTCAATAACTTTTATTGAATTTTTTCTTGTAAGGAAATTGAATTAAGGGGTATCACAAGGAAACCGAGGAACATAACCAACTCTAATGTCATGAAACATATTTTGAGGAAGGAACAACGAAGGATAATTGTACAATTACATTCACTAGATGTTCAAACATCTAAGTCATCCATTTATCCAAATCTCTAAAGAGTCATTGACAATCATTCCAAGGTATTTGAGACTCCCAAAGGCCCCCCACCTATTCATGATCATGATCATGTTATTTAATTGATTCCAAGAAGTGTTGTTCCAAATAATAGACCTTACGCATATTATTATGCCTAGAAGAGTGAAATTAAACGTATGGTTGCAAAAATGATAGAGGCAGGTATAATTCAACATAGCCAAAGTTATTTCCCTTCTCTAGTACTATTGGTACACAAGAAGGATGGATCATGGTGTATGTGTCTTTATTATTGAGAGCTCAACAAGCACACTATTAAAGATAAGTTTCCCATTCCTGTCATTGATGAATTTTTGGATGAACTACATGGAATAATTTACTTCACGAAGCTGGATATTCATTCAAGATATCATCAAATTAAATGAAGATAAAATACATTCTGAAAACACTATTTAGAACTCATGAAGGCCATTATGAATTTTTGGTCATTGCTTTTGGCCTTACTAATGCACCTTCCACATTTCAAGGTGTTGTTACCCTAGAGATAGTTCTTGGTTGATAGGGAGCCAATGCCCAGGACATCTACAAGGATTTAATACAAACTTTTAAATAAATGTCCAAAGAAGGAAAAACCATGAGAGTTGCAATGATTTCTCTAATTCAAAAAGCTATCTTTAAAAACTAGTTGGGCCAAAAACAATGATGATTGCAAAATATTGAATTAAAAAGATGAATAGAGGAAAATAAAGAGGGATAAGGATTTATCTTAGGCATTCAAGAATATGAACTTAAACCCTGCTGAGAGAATCGTGGGAAGACCAGAAATGTGAAGGAATTTCTAGCGTGGTGGAGGGCCCATTAAGATTTTTTAAATCAAAACATGAGTACCTTTCCTAGGCAAACTCAAAATCAAGACTTAAAAACCCTGCACCTACATTATACTCATTCCAATAGAAGAAAACATTAATAAAATAATGAATACAAAGAAAAGAAAACATTTATGCAATTTTACCAAGATCTGGAACCAAAATTGGCTTTTATTATTTTGTCTTAGATGTATTTGGTGTTTTGTTGATCAAGGGTCCCAAAACACCTTTCCTTGTGGTTTGGATGTCACCAACAAAGACCATACAAACAATTGGGTGATGCTAGTGCTTATATAAGAACCAAAAAAGAATGGAATGAAATAAGAACAATGCATGAGCAAGATTAAACCAAAACTAAAACAAATAAAATGAAACACCACTTAAATGAAGCAAAAACACATCAAAAAAGGCATAAGAATAAAATTCCTTTTATTGATTGTTGGTAGAAAAGCTACAAATGATATATCCAAACACTTGAAGAGAGTTTTTTCTTAAGAAATGGTGCTCAAGAGCTCTCAACAAGGAACTCCTTTCTTCAACCTCCTATGAAAACTCACAGTCTATCAATGAAGCTAAGAGAACTCTCAATGATGATGGAACTCTCTCAACAATGAAATGCAGGATTGCCTTGGGATGATTTTGCCAGCATAACAATGCTCGAACTTCTTCTTCTCTTTGGTCTTCCAATGCCTTGTTTATATAGAATTTGAACTCCTCTTTCCCTCCCTTGGCTCATTAATGATAAAATGACTTGATAAGAGGATGGGGGCTGATATCTCCAAATCGACTCAAAATCGATTTTCCTTGGGTGGTACATGTCAAGGAATCCAAACTCAACTCGTGTGAAGTGGCCTTACACTGTTGATTTGAACTTTGGGCTACCCGCACGACTATAGGAAAAATAGTCACACGATAGTGAATTTCGGCCTTTGAATAGCCTATGCGGGTTGATTTTAAATGTGACCTTGAAAAACCTTTGATTTTTAGCTTCTTATGATGTCTTCGATTGGAAAAGCCTCACTTGTACATGCTACTATCTGATTTTGGGTGCCATGTGACCTATTCAAATGTGTGTATGCTTTTTCCATGCTAACAATGTCCCCCTGATGTATGAGGTTAGGAGTAAGCGTATAACCAAAATACATCATGTTTTGTTGTTCTGACAATGGGTCTGATGTGCTTTTTTAAGAGAGATGAGATCACTATGGAGATGATTGGGGAGATGTCCTTAACTAAGAACTCATGAAAAACCAATGCTTTCAAGAAATGATAATACAAAAGTGTTTATATGAGGTGGGCATGTCCCATGCTTGTTATGATGACTAGGACTGGCATAGTACAAATACACAAGAAAACATCTTGTCAATTCTACGATGAGATAGATGACATGTTGATAGATGATGCAGATAACTTAATTTTCCCTTGGGGGTGTTTTTGAAAAACAGGTTGATCTGGATGCCCCCATGCATCCGATTTAAGGCACTGTTGAAGGGTCGTGTGATGGGATGCTTGGGTCTTTGACTTAATGAGAGAAAATGCAACAATTACAATGTATGATACCACCCTGACATGAAAACTTTTGCTGAGGTTGAATGTTAAGGAGACTGATGACATTAGCGGGAAAATCATGGTTTCCACTGTGCCACCCGAAATTATCCCTATAGAGTGGGATTAACCAAGATACTACTTCAATTTTGGAAGATGAGTGTTGGTGTCGACAAAATGAAGCACCAACTATCCGAAAAATGATTTGGGGGAATCCTTGTGAAATTGGTACAAATATTAGCAATAGGAAGGGTCCATAGACATGATGGTGAGAATTGATAGTATGTGAGGGAGATGAAAAACCCACTTGAGGTTAGAGCGTTGATGCAATTGACAGAAATCAAAAACATAGTGCCGACGTAAGTCACCTTGGAGTCTATAGGGTGTCCAGGGGGGGAAATGATTGTTCTAATTTTCATCGTATGGTTTGAGAAAATGATGATCATTGAGATGGATATGAGATGTTTGAAAATCTAGCTTAAACCAAGGATGACTTAGCACTGCCGCTAGGTAAATGACACAAAAACATGGGTGATAATTTTGTTCCTTAATTTTTTTTTGTACACTTGCCAAAATAATTTAAAAAGTGGTTTGGGATGTAAAAACATGGAGATGGTTTCCCCAAGAAAGTGATGGGATACATGATGTTGCAAGTGGGTTTGTTGATGTGGGCGAGGGCCCCATTGGCTGGTCTCGGTGTGGGGTTGATGAGGCAGATGGAATGATGCATATGGTCTATTACAATATGGGTGGATGGTAGGCCAAGTGTAGCATGTGATGGTGCATTCAGTTTGACTCATCTATAAATAAGAGTGGCGGCTTGGGAGTCGGGGTAGTAAGAAATGTGCAAAGAAGAGAAGTATGAGGTTGATGTTTTAGACATGCATATGAAATGGCTCTCAGGCTTGGGGGGATTGACATGGATACCAATAGTGTGAAGGGAACTATGAACTAGGGTAATCCATGTGGGTGAGGATATATCGACTGACGTGGACATTTACCATGTGTAGGTGGAAGGTGATGGTAAGGTGGCCGAGATGGTGAACTCTATGGTTTATTTCAGAGAAATGATGGTAGGATATGCAAAGCTTTGGAGGAATCCTATCATGCTGAGTGAAGAATTATACCTTAACTGTTGATTTCAACTGGGGGAATTGGCTTTCTATGAAGGTGTTGATATCCTAAAACTTATAAAGCCAATAACCCAAGTGAAAACATCCATCTATAAAAATATGCAAACTCAAAAGAAAGATGTAAAAAAAACATAGGAAGGCACACCTGATGGGTTCTCTAAATGGGTGGATATGACATTGCTTTTTCCTAACTGGGTAAGCATCAGGCCACGTGTTGGTGTGGTGATCCATGATCGAAGGGCTGATACTTGGCATCTCAAAATATGACCATGCAAACATTTCCCTGTATTCATGTAACAAGGCTTTGGAGGAGGCAATTTCTTCAAGAGAACATGTTGCCTCCAACAATATTTCTTCGAATATGCCTGGTTTGGTGGACATGTCTACCTTGATGGTAGGGGATATGTTGGATATGTTTCACTCCTCAAACACATTTTGTGTGGGGATGGGATTCTTGAACCAATCTACCTACCCTACTGATAGGAAGTCACTTGTTTCTATTGAGAAAATATTATGGAATAGTGCTTCAGTAGGTGAGATAGTTTTTTCAGGTAAAAATAAAGAGTGATGGTGCATGACATCCTAAGGACACTTAGGTTCCGTCATGGACTCCATAATATCTTCGTCTGAATGAAAAATATTTTCTAATGGTGAAAGAAGGTGAGAGGGGTCATGAGGTTGAGATTGGCAACCAATGGTGCTGGTGGACAAATAAGAAAATGATACAATGGTTGCTTCCATAGAACCCAATGATGTGGACAAAGCATAGATTTAATGGGCTTGCATAGTCATGAGTGGTGCAAACTTCGAAATGGGTGAAGTTGTCTTGACACCAAAAAACAATGAGTAAACGACATGAATTAGGGTTCCTACAGATGAGGAAATGAATTGTATATGGTGTTGGGTGTCATCAACACTAGGTGGTGGGAGAATCTCCATGATGGGTGCCTAAGGGTACCTGGGTACTAGGATCCAAGCAAGTTGGATTGAGAACACTTGTTCTTATGTGGTATATTGTTTGTGTCCTAACATCTCTCGTAGCTACTAACAATGGCCTTGATGGGGTGCTAGTGTAAGGTGCATGCCATTGACTGGTATGAGGTTTAGCATTAGTATGAAAAGGTGCCTAGGTTCTAGAGTCATGTTTCTACAAATAGAACCATACCTCTCAAAATCGAGGGATGTGTGGGAAAATCCAAGTATGATGGTTTCTCATGCAAATGTGATAACTACTATGTTTGCACCTATGTCTGTTTGTATGGAGAACCTGAGGAACCTGGTGCCACTTCTTAAGTTCCCATAAATGGGAACACTAGTTAATCAGATGTCTAGGTTTGTCACATAAGTAATAAGTGCAGGAAGGTTCAAGTGGTATTAATTCTGGTTTCCTCCTTGTATGATGGGATGTTGTATAAAAATGTGTGCAAGGGGAATATGAACACGAAGCTTCTTCCTCAAAGACACAATATATGGTTCCAGACATATTGTCTACCACTAGGGTGTTGGGGAGTGATGGTGTGACAATATTAGTTTGGGCAATGTCCCCCAATGCATTTCAATAGCAAGGGAGTTGTGTACAATGACATGTGTAGTGTCCATTTTGTGCACATATAGAGCATGGATAGTTAGTACATCCTTATTATGTGTATGTGTGGCCTTATCTCTTGGAGGTGGAGGTGGGCACCTAGTGTTTGAGGCGCATGAAGAAGGGCTTTTAACTCTTCCAATTATGGGAAAAAATTGGTAGGGTGCCCTGATACCTCACATAATTCACATGGTGGAGGTACCCTATATGATCCATAAACTGCCGTGGATATTCCACTAGATAGTTCGTCACAACAAATCTGATAATAATATATGAAAATATTAAAATTTTACACTATTACAATTTTATTAAACCTTAAGATCTGTGGATTTAACTATAATTAATTCATGCATGTGAATATAAATTATGCATAAAAGAGAATGAAAAAATGAGTTCACACACACACATAAGACAAAAGATATGCTCTCTGGGAAACCACTCCGAGAGAAACCCAACTGGAACGCGAGGCCACTTCACTCTCTTTCTTTGTTTGGAAATATGGTTGTAGGTACAAAGAAGTAATTCTTGTGGCCCGTGGGCTGCTACAATGCACATATCCTCTTTGTGTTCTCTACCTCCTATCTCTCCTAGATATCTTTGCTTAGCTATGGAACAAAATTCTCTCAAAAGAACGAAATGCCTCTTCCTCCTAGTGGCCCGGATATAACACATCTCGATAGCCTACTAGTGGTTAATTTTGACTACATCAACTCTTAATTAGAGTTATAATATAGACTCTTCTAGATTATTTTACATAAAAAACAAGTGACTGGCCATTTTTCCATGAATAATGGGGGCTGACGCAGCATCCTCCCGAACTATAGGTGTGAAAACAAGAAGGTCAAGTTCTGAGTGGCATAAATTTTTCATACAGACTTTGTTTGATGCACTTCTTGCACCATTGGAAAGGTATCTATGTGTAGAATAACATAAAAAGGTTCTACGCTAGAAAAATAAATTTTTACCCCCAAAAAACATCATTTTATGCCTCAAAATGCTCTCGGAAGGTTTCATACCTTGTTTTTCCAAACTAGGTCCTGCCAGTAAAAATAGAGTCGTGAGCTGATTCCTCCACTTTTTCCTCTCCAAATGCATCAATATGGATGAAAACCAATATAATTATCCAATTCGGATCACTAGAAGAGGAATTATCTAGGGTTTTGACCTCTTTACCTTTTTGTGTCTCCTTTTTGGTAGCCCCTACTAGTGTCGCCACAGGTGCAGTTCCTTAAGGTGTGGCTAAAGAAATGTTCATTCCTATTAAAGTGATACTTGGGCTTGTTGACATGGCTTGCAGGATCAAATAATATTCAGGGATTTCAAGAGTCATATTGGGCAAGGTAAGTGTTTCCATGACTTGGTGTGAGACAAGACTAGATGGGGGATACAAGAAAGGCGTTTGGATTATTGTGTATGGTAGGAATGTTCATGAGTTTGGGAATCACACCGAGGTAGTGGGAACATGTTTGATTAGAGGTGGGTCTCCTGGGTATGTTCCCAGGAGTGATGGTTTTTTTAATATCCCTAGGCCTACTTCAGTGTAGGAAGAGGTGGACTCGTTCTGGGATGTTATGAGAGGTAACACACCATCAAGATTAGCACGTGTCTATTTCTTGTAGTATGTGAGTTGATCGATGGTGGTGATATTTCCTTCATGGGAAAACATCATGATGTAGAATATTGATGATGTTATTGCAATCATGGCGTGCATGTAGTTGCGGCCTAGTAATTTATTGTATTCTAACTGGGCATCGAGGACTTCAATGTTTATGAGCATAATTTTACCAACAAGCTCCATCGGTACATTTTTTAAAAGTTCGACAGGTATAGAGGAGCGTCTGTCATAAGCCATTAATGTAAAGGGGGGAGAAGTAAGCTCAAGGGATCGTAGTTTTTGCTAGACTAATTTTGACATTACATAGGTGGACGCCCCTTAATCAATGATGCATCTAGGGATGGTGATGTTTCGAATAGTGACCAATATCTAAAAAGAAATGATAGATGGGAGTAATGATGAAGCATTGTCCAAATCAAAGGCCATCAATCACGAATCAGAAGGGTCGCTTATGCCCAATGCAAAAAGTAGGGCTTTCCATTGAGTTGGAAAGGTTTGCAAGACCTCTAATGCTGATAAAGCTGAAGGAGAATATGATAAACTATCAACAATGTTATAGATAGTGGCTACCTTTGAGTTATGGGAATTATGGCATAATGGTCCTTTGACCATTCATGGAATAGGTTCAATAGGGGGTTGTAATATCGTCAAATATGGCATAGTAGCATTGTTAGATGATGTGGATGGGTTAGTTTCTGGGGGATTTCCATAATCCTAGTTTTGTGTTTGTAGGAGAACGTCTATCCCTACCATGAAAATGTCATGATTGGATGGGTCTGCCCCCAAAAGGGTTTTGGTACTGGAGAGAGGTGGGATCGTGTTGCACACCTACTGCCCCTTGGTGGGGCAAAGGGTTTTGCATTGTTGCAGGTTGTTAGGTTGTGCCCCCTTTCCTCCTAGCCTCTTTCATCATTTTCAACTCTAATAGTTGAGGACAATGATGGGTGTATTGTCCGTATTCCCCACAAAAAGTACAAGCATGGTTGAAATGAAGACTAACATTTTTATTTGACTTTTGTGGGTTGTTGGTACCCTAATTTTGAGTTTGGTTTTGATTTGTGGGGGTTACCCCCAATTGGTTCACGTGGAGGTTGGTTGTTTCCCCCCTTTGTAAGTTCCCCTTTTAGTTTTTTCTTTCCTTTTCTCTTGTTGGTGTTTGAGGGATTAACAATGTCGAAGCTTTCAAATGGCTGCTATTGTTGGGAGAAAGAAAGTTGCAAAAAATTAACCCTTGCGTTAGGTTGAGGTGAGGGGTTAGTTTTTTGAGGTGCGGGAAAAGGGTTATAAGGGTTGCCTTGTCTTGGGTTGATGGAAGTTGGGTGTCGACACAACCTCTGTGGTGTGTGGAGGATAGTGGCCAACCTGCGTGGGATGGTACTAGTTACTTGGTATAGTAGGGTATTAGTTCCCCTACATGGGAGGATTTTGGGAATGTACTTGATGATTAGGATAATATCCCATGCTATTTGGAATTTGGGTTGTGGGTGGATCCCCAAATGATTGAAAATGGGGTGGTCCAATGTACACATATTCAGATTGTTGTAACGTGTTACTAGGTTTATTTTGGGATATGATTCCAATCAAACGGTTTGCAACATTTGATGCTCCTGGCTTGTATTGTGAAAAATAATCATATGGGGAGAATTAGGTAGGATAATGCATATGTATCCTGAATGAGTGTAGATGAGGTCAAACTCTTGAACGTTGGTGATAACTTCTTCCTCTGTCTGAGGCATTATTGTAGTCACATATTTTGCAATCGCTGATAGAAAATATTTCAAAAAGAAATCCAGGTGAAGGTCTTATGTTACATTGACTTTATAGAGGTTATGACACTTTCACCAATCATGGATATGGTCTGAAATATGAATGGAGGTGGTTTTCTAAAAGTGGGTTAGTAGTTCTAGCCTAGTGTCATGTCACATTGGTAGTTGGAAAAAAGTGAGGAATGAATGAGCTAGGGATTCAAACGTGTGATAGGAATCGAATACCTCAATTACATACCATTTTACGACAGGGCCAATGAGGGTGCATTGAAATATCCTCAAACAAACATATTCCTCAATGATGTTGTTAGATGAACATCATAAGTGATAGGTCATGATGTGGTTAGTGGGATATTCTCCTTTCTTTCCTTCAAACTTGGGAATGTCTGAAGGCAACTTGGTTGGCATGGGAGGCCAAGTTTGATTATAGGTAATTGGATCATTGGTGAGCTTAGTTAAATATAATAGGTTTAAAGAAGCAAAAAATGGGATCTTTATGGTGTTGGCCATATTGGTATGACCTAGTGATGTAGCTTGAAAAAAGTTCCCTTGGGAACCAGTAGGGTTGCTTAGAGGAGTAGAATGAGGACTCCCTACAGGGGTAGTAAAAGGGGTTCCTTCAGGGAAAATTTTAAGAACCATCCTAAATTTACATTTATAATAAATGGGCTAATCCTCACGATACATAGGAAAAATGGGAGGCGATTTTATCAATAATATAATATGTATATATAATTTTTTTGGCGAATCTCTTACCATATTATATTATCTTGTACAGTGATGGAGAATCTTTCACTGAATTATAAAATCTTGTAAGATCTTGGCAAATCTTTACTGAATAATAAAACATTGTGAAGTCTTGGTGAATGTTTTGTTAAAGTATGAAACCATATATGATAGTAAGAAAACATATTCATTAAATTGTAATATACTAACATACATGTTTGGAGAAAGAAACATAATTTTCTCTTCCTACAAACAATGTTCGAAGTTGCAATGGCCATGTTTGTCAAGGTTCTTACAATACACTCTTTCATATCCTTCTATTAGGTTTGATAATATTCCACAACAAAGTTCTTGTAGTTGTTAATATTGACAACAAGTTCTGTCAAGGTAAGAGAGATTAATATTTTCTCTACAACTTTTGTCAAGCTACCACCTTTTTCAAGTTATCAAATTTCTTTCTTATTCCATAGATTCCAACTACGAGATAAAAAACACATCAAGTTTGTTTACCCCAACACGCCAACAAGTAGAAAGCCCCAACTATATTATATAAGAAAGTATTAGGTATCCCAAAGGCTTGAAGGGGATCTAATTGAAAGAAGTGGCCATTGTGAGAATCCTTCCAATCAATATATGAATATATAAATGTAGATTTATTATTATTTTAATTGGAAATCTTCAATTAAATAATAAAATTTAATTACGTCTCTCCCAATCTAAATTGCTTATTAGCATAATTCACTACCCTCATAGGTCTTGCATTTTTTAACAACGTTGTAACATGTACATTAATTTCCTTTTTGGTGAACAATCTTCACCTTTTAGGAAGATATGGTGAAGTGGCTCCAACCCCTACAGATCATTAGGACAAACTAAGCATAGCACAGAAGATGAAAGGTTGTACAAACCAACTTATTTTTCAAACAACTAATCCAACATCAGTACCTAAACTTTTTCATGAAGATATCACATTGAGAATGTTTGAAAAATGGTGAGAAATCTTCTGTGAGGGTGATGGGGAAAGAGTGATTAGGTTTCATTGTATTGAATTTTTTTTTTTGTTAAATCAAAAAAAGTAAAAACCCAATATTAATGGAGATATTGGTATTTTTTACTAAATTTTGTGAAGTGACTAAATGTAGCTTTAACCATTCACCTTAAGATGTTTTTACAATATAATTTCCTAAGTCTATTTAATATCTTCATTATCATAAAAACCAATCTATATCCATCTTAACTCCACATCTACCACTCTTAGGGGGATGAAATCTATTTATCCCTCTGAGCACTTGGTAGACCCAGAATTAAGATGGATCTAATATGATAGAATTTCCCCTTTAAATAGTCTTTGCTCACATGAATACCATGGTATTACATGGGTCAATACCATGGGTTATCATAAACTTGGAGCTTAAAAATTACTATTAGTAATTTATAAAAATTAATAAAATTAATAATTGATTTTCATTTTAACCAAGTTAAAATGTTTAACATACATTAAATTACAACATCCATTTTTACTCTTGATCCACCAAGCCCCTAGAGGGATCAAATATTTTTTCACTCTATGCTAGTTTGCATATACCTCTCGGGGCTTAGTAGATCTATGCTGGTTTAATTCCCCCATTTAAATAGGCTACATTCCATGTGAATACCATGTGCCATTTTTATTTTTATTAATACTATTATTAGGGTTAATAATGTTTTTTTGATAATCTAGCCCATGGTATTTGGTCCATAGTATTTTGCCCATAGGTCTCACCTAAATATATCGCATTTTTTGAGTGTTCGTAAATATAAGGTGACTTAAAAAAAAATAAAAATAAATAAATAAATAAAAATTATTTGTTTACGATACCTCTCATTTATTTATATTTTTATTAATTTTGGCCCATAGGATTCACTTAAATAAAACCTCTTTTTTGAGCCTTCATAAATAGAAATGGGGTTATGAACTAAATATAAAAAGAGGTTTTATTTATTTACCATACGTCTACTTTATTTATATTTTTATTTATTTACCATACCTTTTGAGTAAGTAAAAAAGAGGTTTTATTTATTTACCATACCTCTTCATTTATTTTATTTTTATTAATTTACCATACCTCTTTATAAATATGGTATTTGGCCCATAGGATTCACTTAAATAAAACCTATTCTTGAAAATTAGGGCGAATGGAAGGTTGTAACTCCTAATTTCAATTTCAAGAGTTAAATTTACCTTTTTTACCCTCTCCCTTAAAATAAGGTGGGCTATTTGAGGCGATTTGTAAAAATGTACTATGATACAAAATATTCGCCCACTAAAAATTTAAAACCCCTTAATTTCTTCTAAAGGCGAACATTCGCCCTTAAAATTTTCCTTGGGTTCCTTTATGGGGAGGTGTCCCCAACAAGGTTGCTCCAATAAAGGATGACCCAATCGCAGTGGCTTAATGGTGTCTTCTATGCCTTGATGGTGACAGACCAGGAAAACCTCCCGGTAAAGTGGGGAGGTTTAGGATGTGACAAGAGCGACGAGTAACCCTTAGTTACCTTATGGTGCCCTTTTTGCGTGAATGTTACTTTATATTGTGAGAGGGGAAATTTTATCAATTAAAATGATCCACATGCATACAACTACACGAAAATGAAAGATTAATTATCCCTTTGACTTTATGATATGCAATCAATTAAGCAAAAAATGGTTTCATGTTGTTTACATATGATAAAAAATCATAGTAAGACCTATGCATCCTTTTTGCTCAAAAGTAACTAGGCCTTGAGAGGATTCTTATGGAAGGCTATTCGGGCCACGTCCCAAAAGTACTAGAAATACTTCCAACAACAAGAATCAACAAAGGTATTGAAAGGTTTTAGTGCTTCCCACACCTCCACCTATAGGGAAAGATGACCTAAATTTTTGGCCACTAAATTTACCTTCGTCCCATGGGGGTAGTCAAGTCTTGAGGTTCTTGGTAGTTAGTCAACAATGTGGAGCCCTAAACAAGTCAAGTAGCCTTATAAAGAACCACACAGACTGATACCTAAGCCTAACTCCCTCTAAATCGGGTTTCTGGGGTGCTCGAGTATTCTTTTCCATGGGACAATGAAGGATTTTAAGCACCCTATGAGACAACTTCTATGTTTCAAAATGTAAAAAATCACAACAAATTATGGGATGCCTAGCCCCGTGGTCAAACCTGAACTATAAATTATTTTGTGATGTTGTGGGTAAGTTAATGTGTTTAAGTGTTAGAGTTGTTTTTAATGAGGCTTATTAACTTAGGGTGTGAAAATTGTAAGCTTCAAAGAAAGTGAGTGTTAATATTCCAAAAGGTGGATACCCTTGATACAAAGTTTAGATGAGCTTAGTGTGTGAGGTGAAAGTGTGTGCAAGTGAACTTGTGAGAATAAAAGAGTGTGAGGCAAAGTGGATATGTGGTGATCCTTTACAACTTCTCTAATTATGCTATGTTATGGTTGTTCATTGCAAGAAAATAAGTCATGTGTGGATGATGGAAAAATTGCTTCTTTCCTAATTACACTATGTGAGCATATCGGGAGATGGAAAATAAGTGCTTTGAGAAATCCTTCAGATGAAAACTCAGGATTATCACAAGGACACAAAGGGAAGCAGGGGCTACTCCCTTTCTTACTAACACTTGTTCCTAGTCTGGATAATAACATTTGAAAATTTGAAAAGATTTAGTTAGTCAAAAAGATGTGTGGATAAGGGGCCACTTACTCTTCTCCTAATTAAGCTATGTGTGATGATTGAATTGAGAAAAACAAGATAGAAAAGATGTGTGGATTAGGGCCACTTACTTTCCCTTAATTAAGCTATGTGAGTTGTAATTTTTCTGAGTAAAAATAAGAAATTACATTACTAATAATGGTTAGCAAAGTAATTAAGCAACCTATCTAAACTATGAAAAAACATAGGAGTGTAGGAAGTTCATTAGGTGCTTCCAAAACACTTAGGAAAGAAAATGTACAATGATTTTTCGTCACTCTATGAACAATGTGGATTTTTCTATATACAGATACATGACTCGTGCATCTATCTGTTGTAAAATCTACACAACTGACTCGAAAATCAAATTGAGGTACTTTTCGGGTTGCGAAAAGGTCTGAGTGGGACTTGAAAAATTTCAGAGAAATTATGGATGCTAAAAACAGTGAAAATGTAGAGAGAGAGGACCTACAACACAAACAATTACATGAAAGAAAGTCACACACTATGGTCACCATTTTGTATTTGGTGTTTATTGATCAAGGGTCCCAAAACACCTTTCCTTGTACTTTGGTTGCCACCTACAAAAAACATACCAATAGTTGGGTGATGTTAGTGCTTAAATACGAACCAACAAAGCATGAATGAGATAAGAACAATCCATGAGCAATATTAATAAAAAACTAAAACAAAGAACATGAAACAATTCTTAAATGAAGCATAAACACATCAACAAAGACCTATGCACATAATGCCCTTTATTGATTATTGGTAGAGGAGATACAAATGAGATATCCAAACACTTTAAGAGAGGTTTTTTCTTGAGCAACGGTGCTCAAGAGCTCTCAACAAGGATCTCCTTGCTTCAATCTCCCATTCAAACTCACTCTCTCTCAAAGAAGCTAAGAGAACTCTCAATAATGATGGAACTCTAACAACTATGAAATGTAGGATTGCCTTGGGGAAATTTTGCCAACATAACAATGCTCAAAATTCTTCCTCTTTAGTCTTCAAATTCCTTGTTTATATAAAATTTGAACTCCTCTTTGCCTCCCTTGGCTCATTAATGAGAAAATGACTTAATAGGAGGACATGAGGATTCCCTTGGGGCTGAGTATCTCCAAATCGACTCAAATTGACTTTCCTTGGGTGGTGCATGTCAGGGAATCCCAACTCAAATCATGTGAAGTGGTCTCAAACTGCTGATTTGGACTTTGGGCAACCCGCACAACTATCGAAGAAATAGTCGCAAGATAGTGAATTTTGGCCTTTCAATAGCCCGCATGGGTTGATTTTTTAAAAGTGACCATGGAAAACCTTTGATTTTTAGCTTCTTATGATTTCTTCAATTGGAGAATCCTCACTTGTACATGACGTTGTTTGACTCTGAATGCCATTTGACCTGTACAAATGTGTATACAATTTTTCCACGTTAACATCAAAGAGATATTTCTTCATTAAATTTCTCCTTGGAATCCAAAATCCAAGCTCTTACGGAATCTATTTCTCTTACTTTTATATCTACCTTAGTCTAGTTGTTCTTGAATTAGTTGTAAAATTGATTTGGTTAAAAAAAAAACTGAATCTTTATATTTTTAATAATCAGTTGTAAAATTGATTTGGTTAAAAAAAACTGAATCTTTATATTTTTTATAATCCCCCTTTTTAAAGATAGGAATAAAAACAAAATGAGTTATTAAAAATAACTCATTTAAATTTTAATCAAGCCATTAGAAGTGGAGCCCGCCCGTTTATAATAACATTTAAAAAATACACCATCAAATTAGATCTCAGGCTTTCGAGTCTATCATAAAGATACAAAACATATCAAACCTGTTTAATACGAACTGAGTAATGATGTGGGCTTCCATATTGTCGTTATGTGTGTCAAAAAGCCATGTGTGGTTTTAAAGAAACTGGAAACCACTTTGTGAAAAAGTGACAATAATTTTGAAAAAGTGAGGTGGGGGTGGAGCAATGAATTTTGACCGTCGATTACTGTAGTAGGCATTTTTATGAAACAAAATTGTGACACCTTCCCATCCATTAAATTTTGGTCGTGTAAACCCACCGCAATTTGTTGATCTAGAGAAGGAACAGTATGGGCTGTCGAATTGTGTTTAAATGTACATGGATCATCAATAATTAGGACATGTCAAAGGCTCAATTATAACCTTTCACAATCTCTGCCAATTAAATAACATTCATCCATAGTGACAAGGTACACTTGCTAAATAAATTTTCATCTTCATGATAAAATAATTAACTCACCATGACTTTATCAGTTGTATTTTTATGACATTCTATCTTCTCACTTTCAAATTGACCTCGTAGACAATCTTGCATGAACTAGTCCTTTCAGAAATTTTGGCATAAAAATGAATTTTGTTGTTATATGTTGAATGTGACAAGTCTATACATCTTTATTTATAGCAAATTAGAAGGCTCAATTGCATACGGTGACCAATTATGAAGATGTAGAGCATATTAAAAACAAGTTTTGCAAATATCCCTCAAAATAAAAGAACTTAGCTCCAACAATAGAAAACTCTGTCTGTAACCAAATTTTTTCCTTGTAAATTTTGGTTACAACATCGGTTCTATATGTGGATAATGTTTTTCTTGCAAAATATTGATAACTATAGGCTAGTAGCTTAGTTGAACATGGAGTCAAATTTGAAATCTGCTATAATGTGAAATCTCTTAGGAAACTTATTCTCTAAATAATGACACTTTATCCATAAAATGAAAATATTAAACTAAAACCTTTTGCAAGATGAAAATTAAATGCTCTGTCACTGAGCTTATTTATGTACAAATATTTTATGAATAAGTTAACTAATTTCCATAAAGTGAAATCACTTTTCCAAATGGTACCATTTTAACATTCGAGTACTTGCCCTCATTCCAACTCGTTGTTGAGATTTTAAAATAATTAAAATATATTTATTAAAAGAATTTGATGCATAACCGGAAAGAGACACCAGTTTCAAAACATGATTTTTTTTGGGCTACCAATATACTCCATACATTCCACTATAGGATCATAGAAAGAATGAAGACACATGTCTTCTTGTTTAGCAGCTTTAAGCTTTTCCTTGCACTGTATGACAAGTGGTTTCTTTGCAAAATCAGATAAAAAGGATTTTGCTTCAGAGATGTGCCTAAATAACTCCTTGTTCAATTTCTCACACACCTCTGTTGAAGCCAAATTAATCTGAAATGAAAAATTTGGAGAATCTAACACGTGCTCTTTCTCACCAATTCGCTGATGTGATAAATTTTTGCTAGAAATTAGCAATTTTTCATCACTGTCAACAAAATGCTCTATACAATGTGACCATGCACCACTCATTTCAGTAGCAACATCTTCCAGAAACCCCATGTCAAAACCATTCATCATTTCATGAAAGGGAAAATCACCTACTGCACATGTAAAAGTATCTCCTTGGAAAAAAAAACCTTGACTTAGAAAAAGATGATTTGCAAAGTGTTAGATTAGAAAAATGGGAAATGTTTGAAGATGGCGCATCTTTTTTTTTAAACACATACAAACTTAAAATCATATGGTTATTTTTTAGATTCCTTCTCTTGTTGGTTTTCTTCTAGATTTACATGCAAATTCTGACCTAGAAACTTCCCACAGCCCCAGAGGTTATCCTAAATCTCTTGGGCATCAATAAACATGTACTCCGGAGAGCAAGGCCTCCTCTCCTTGAGATAAAACGCCAGATTGAAATGATGAGCTACTGAATAATATACCATGGCAACAACTTTAGGAGGGTGAATTTATTTTGGCATGTTGAAGTAAATTTTTTGGAACCTCCTATTGAATTTGGTAATTGATTCAATACTATTCCTTTGCATAGTCTAAAATTATAAGGGATATTGTTCATAGGGCTTATCCTCACCACAATACATAAGCAAAATATCTTGAAGATCCTGCAATGAACTAATGGAACTAGCCTTTAAAGATTGGAACCATTGTTGAGCATCTTCTTTTAATAAATGACAAAACAATTTCAAAGCTACATCTTCATAAATACTACCATCCATAAAATACTCAAATTCCAAGACATGTTGTTCTGTTGTACCATCATTGTTTTCTCTATAGAAATTTGGTAGAAACTTGAAACTTTTTGAAGGATAATCATGAAGGATCATGTGCAACTTTAGGGGTTTAAATATTTCTCTGATTTTGGATTGATTGGCAGTGGGTTGTTTGCGAAGCAAGGTAGTGATTGTCGAAGGAGATGAGTTATAATTTCTATGTTTATATTGAGAAGAGTGGGCATGTTTAGGTGGAATAATAACGCAGACTTCATCTTTCTCTTTGGAGTTAGGAAATGAAATCAACCGAAGATCAATAATACATGAAGGGGGAAAATCCTTTTTCAATGGAGAATGTAGATTTTGGGTTTTATGTTCATCTAAGTATATGAAGTAGGAAAATAGATGACAAAGATGATAAAAAAGAAAAAGAACTCTTTGAGAAACCTTAGCATCTGATACCTAGTATTTCCTTGTCGATTCATCATTTCTATCTACAAGATTTATTTTCCAATGAAGTCTTTGCCAATGTGATCGCCATATGAATGATTAACTACCAATAATCTAAATCTTGTTCTCTTTCAAGAAGTAGATTTTAAATACCCAGGGAGACTAACTTCGTTTCTCCATTCCCCGACAACAAAACCAATTGGTGTTGTTACCCTGGAGACAATTCCTGGGTGCAAGGGAACTAGTGCCCAGGACATCTACAAGGATTTAATAAAAAAAAATTAAATAAATGCACGGAGTGGGAAAATCCATGAGAGCTACAATGATTTCTCTAATTCAAAAACCTATATTTCAAAACCAGTTTGGAAAAAAAATGAGAATTGTAGAATCTTGAATTAAAAATATGATTAGAGGAAAATAGAGAGGGACAGGGTTTTAGCTCAGGCATTCAAGAATCTGAACTTAAACACAGTTAAGAAAATGGTGGGAAGACTATAAACGTGAAGGAAATTTTGCCGTGATGGAGTGCCTATTAAGACTTTTTAAATCATAACACAAATACCTTTCATAAGAAAATTTATAATCAAGACCTAAAATTCCTGCAACGAGCTTACGCTCATGCCAATAGAAGAAAACATTAATGAAATAGTGAATACGTAGCAAATAAAAAATTTATGCAATTTTCCAAAAAAATAGAATGAAAACTGGTTTTTGTTCTTTAGCCTCAAATAAAAATTACTTCATTACATTTCATCTTGCAATCCAATCTTGGAACCCCACAAAATCTAAGTCTATTACTTTTATCTCTGCCCTGGTCTATTTGTTCTTGATTTTGTTATAAAATTAATTCGGTTAAAAAAAAGGTTTCTTTCTATTTTTAATAATCCTCTTTTTTAAAGATTGGAATACAAACAAAATGAGTTATTAAAAACAAATTATAATTAAAGTTTTAATCCGTCCATTAGAAGTAGAACCCGCTCCTTTATAATAACATTTACAATATACACCATCAAATTATATTTCAGGCTTTCGAGTCTATTATAAAGATAAAAAACAAATCAAACTTTGTTTAATACGAATTGAATAATGGTGTGGGTCTCCAACTTGTTTTTATGTGCGTCAATAAGCCATGTGTGGTTTTGAATAATCTGGAAACCACTTTGCGACACCTTGAACAACAATTTTGAAAAGTGAGGTAGGGGTGGCACAATGAATCTTGACCATCGATTACTCTACTAGGTGGTTTTATGAAACAACTTTGTGACACCTTCCCCTCCATTAAACTTCGGTCATGTAAACCCTTCGCAATTTGTTGATCTGGAGAAGGAATACTATGGGTTGCCAATTTGTGTTCAATGTTCATGGATCATCAATAATTAGGACATATCAAAGGTTCGATTATAACCTTTCACAATCTCCACCAATTAAATAAGGATCATCCACGATGATAACCTACACTTTCTAAATCAGTTTTCATCTCCATGATAAAATAATTAACTGATGCAGGAGCATCTGGACGACAGGGTGGAGACCGAAACGGGACACATGAGGTTTCAGAAAAAGACTAAGGAGACTAAGCAAATCGACAGGGGACAGCAAGACTGTCAATTACTTTTAATTTAATTTTATTTTCTTTTGTCAGAATCAGCTACAGGTATTTAGAATCTCTGTTAATTCATTTTAACTAGTTTATTTTACAGCTGTCAGTGATTATTGTAACCAGTAGAATTAGTTTATTTACATAAAGTACACAGTCACCTTTGTGGGGACAGTATTAGAATAGTTAGGAGTCAGGTACAACCAAGAACTGAATGATTTCGGTTATTTAACTATTTTGTAAACGGTTGAGAACGGGTTACCAACCGAATCCTCGGGGGAAACAAAAGACCAGAAACAATCGCATTACGGGTTCAGTTCAACAGCGAAAAAAAAATAAAACAGAGAAAGTATTGTCATTACTTTTACAGAAAGAACTTCATTCCTCTGAATATTACATTTTCCTCTTCTAGAAGTTATTGTGCACGACAGAGTAAATTCATATTCTATGTAAAATTTTACTTCTGAGAATTTAAACATTTTCCTGTACATTACTGTGATTAAAAAAATAACAGTATCGAAGGACTGTAATCTATAGTCGAATATATGTAAACAAAATTGCACAGGTAAGTAAATACGCAGGCAAACAAGCTTAAGGAATAGTTTCCAGTCACCGCGCATATAGCGACCGCATACAAGTAACAAAGACAGCTAACGAATCATGGAATAGGACGCAGGCAAACTATAGCAAGTAACCAGACAAGGAACGAACGAACGAGTCCGGGTAAGGCACCGAACCAAAAACATTTGAAATCAAATTCGAATATAAACAGTTGCATATATATATTATCATGTCGGTCTGAACCAAAATAAATTAGTTACAGTCATCCATATGACAAGGGCCGAGACCCATACGCTTTGAAACAAGCGTGACCACAAAAACTTACAACGAGTCCATACATCGTATTGAAGACCAGTAACAGACCCTATAGAGGCCGAGCCTACTATAAACTAATGCAAATAGACAGTGCCGTGTAAGGCCAAAAAGAACAAAAGAAATCCTTTTCTTTTCCAACAAGACCGATATCATCTCTACATACAGGCAAACAGAATAACAGGACAAACGACAAGCGGAAAATACTCAGAACTACCCGGGAATTGAGGCCACCGATTATTGCAGACAACCACAGTGCCGCCACCTGCAACAAACCACAGACCAAGCGCATGAGTTAGGGTTTTGGAAAGGAAACCCAGAAAACAAAACTGTGACTTATTAAGTGCCGAGCCTCAACAAAACAACAAGAAAGAAATGGAACAATGTAGTTATGAGTAAGGGTTACAAATGAGAAAGTTATTTACCTGAAGGGGAGCGGACGCCATGATGCCGAGAACACCCACCTGACCACAGAGGAGCCGGAGAGGTCAGTGAAAATTCGATAAACGAAAACAAGATTATAACAGGGAGAGTTAACTTACAGGTTGGAAGAGTTGAGCGCTGAGGCCGAGAGTAACACGTCCTCGAATGCATGCCGTTCTGGAGCAGAGTAAAGACGTCGAGACGTGAAATAACCAGATAAATACCATGTATTCACCAACATACCAGTAAGCTTAGCCACGGAGCAAATTAACAGAGAAACCCGAGATAAAACCAGTGACAGAGACGCGGAACCAGAGCAAACTTACCACAGCAACCGAGTAACAGAGGTACTAGCGGAACTACGGTGGAAAACCACATCCTCCGACCAGAAAATCATCAAAGACAACTACACACAGACAAGTATTTCCAAACACAGAGCCGAACCAGAAAATCAGTTGCAGAGCGTCGAAGTTCACAACACAAATGACCAAAGCGCGAAAAGGCAACGACAATAAACCATAACGTAGAATTAGGGTTAACCCCAAACCAAGGCGGACAGGTGTAGGACGGAGGAGAGGCCAGGTACGAGGGGTAGGTCAACCGAGTACAGGACAGTAAATGAGCGGATCAATCATAGCCGATTTGCAATAAAAACCAAATCAATTCACCAAATCCGAAAGGTACCGGGCGCAGCGGAGTCGAGGCAGGGCCACGTGGACGGACCACATCAATTGGTATCAGAGCGAGTTTTTTTTATTTTATCTTATTAGTTGTTAGTTAAGGGAAGATGGCAGAAGTACAAGCGCCAAGACAAGGGCGTGGCAGAGGTGCACGAAGAGGAGGAGGAGATGAAGGATTGAGAGAACAGATTAGAGTTCTCACAGCTTGCTTGGAGGCAGTAGAAGCGGGTAGGCGAAGAGACCCAGAGTTGGGAGATGAGAGTGAGGAAGAGACAGTAGCTGCTGCGGAGGCTTCGGATGAAGAAGCTCCTGAACTTAGATTGCTGCGATCAATTCTGTTGGCCAGCAGCAAACCAAAGACAGAAATTTCGAATTATGATGGTAGTCTGTCTGCTGATATTCTGTTAGACTGGATTAGCGAACTGGATAAATATTTTGAGAATGAAGAGATTAGGGAGGATAAGAAAGTTAAGTTCGCGGCTACTAAGTTGAAGGGACATGCCCTCTTGTGGTGGGATAATGTCCAGGCAGACAGAAAAAGATTAAATAAGACACCTATACGAAGTTGGGAGAGAATGGTAGCGAAACTGAAGGGAAGGTTTCTACCTAAAGATTATCAGGTTGACTTGTGTCGGAGAGTACAGAGTTTGAGACAAAAAGGCATGGCTGTTAAAGAATACACTGAAGAGTTTTACCGAGTCAATTTACGTGCTGGTTACACGGACGAGACTCCAGAAAAGACAGCACGGTACGTTAACGGATTGAGGATGGAGATCCTAGATGAAATTAGTATTCTTTCCCCCAGGAATAAAGAGGAAGCTTTTCAGAGTGCTGTAAAAGCTGAGGAGAAGATTAACATAAAGCAAAATAACAGGAGGGGAAAAGGAGGTGGTAGAGGACGAGGACAGTCCTATGGACGAGGAAAGAGTACTGCAAATAATGAAGAAGGCAGTAGCTCGAGAACTTCAGGGACAGTTGACAAGGGAGACAGCACTAGAGGAGGTCGGTCATACCAGCGTGGAAGAGGGAATGGCCGCGGAAGAGGAACTGGTTTCCAGTGCTACAGGTGTCAAAAGTGGGGACATCGATCCTTTGAATGCCCAGAAGTAGAGCAGACAGGTCAGAGAGGAACCTATATGGTTCAACCAGAAGAGGCAGACACACAGCCACGAGAAGTGGAGGATGTAGCAGAAACAGGAGAGGCATTGCTCCTGAATAAAGTTCTGCTGAAACCAACCAAAGAAGTGTCTGAACCAACTCAGAGAAAGTCACTGTTTCGGACGGTTTGTAAATCTCACGGGAAGTGCTGCAAAGTAATAATCGACAGTGGGAGTACAGATAACTTAGTTGCCACTGAGATGGTAGATAAGTTGGGGTTAAAGCGACTAAAACACCCCACACCTTACAAGGTGTCGTGGCTACAGAAAGGCCACCAATTGTTGGTTGATGAGCAGTGCGAGGTGGAGTTTTGCATTGGCAAGTACCACGATACAGTGGTCTGCGATGTAATGCCCATGGACGTATGCCACATACTGCTTGGGAGACCTTGGCAGTATGACCGAAGGGTGACACACGACGGAAAGACGAATTGTTACAAGTTTACGAAGGATGGGGTTAAACATACATTAGTGCCCATCAAAGAAGAAGATGCAGCAGAATCTAGTGGGACAAAGGCGTTGTTATTGGGAGGAAAACAGTTCATCAAACAGATGGATGAAACTGAAGTAAATTTTGCAGTTGTAAGGAGAATGAAGCCAGTATTGCTGAGCTCAGAAACGATAGAATTGCCTAAGGAAATACAGGAGTTGTTAAAGGAGTTTCATGATATTGCAGCAGAGGAGTTACCTGATAAGTTACCTCCTAAAAGAAGCATCAGCCATCATATCGATTTTATACCAGGAGCGAGTTTACCAAATAAGGCAGCGTACAGGATGAGTCCAAAGGACAATGAGGAGGTACGCAAGCAAGTTCAGGAATTATTGGACAAAGGGCTGATCAGAGAAAGCTTAAGTCCCTGTGCCGTACCCACAGTCCTTGCGCCTAAGAAGGGTGGCGAATGGCGAATGTGTACAGATTCGCGAGCTATAAACAAGATCACCATCCGCTACAGGTTTCCCTTGCCTAGGATGGATGACATGATGGATTGCCTCAGTGGAGCAGCATATTTTACAAAGATCGATCTGAAGAGTGGGTATCATCAGATCAGGATTAGAGAAGGCGACGAATGGAAGACATCCTTCAAGACCAATGAAGGGCTGTACGAATGGCTAGTTATGCCGTTTGGATTGAGTAACGCTCCAAGTACATTTATGAGACTGATGAACGAAATGTTAAAGGAATTTATTGGAAAATTCGTGATAGTCTATCTGGATGATATCTTAATCTTTAGCAGGACAAAAAGGGAACACCTTCAGTACATTCGAAAAGTATTCGAGAAGCTACAGCAGAACAAACTGCTGGTGAATTTGAAGAAATGCACTTTCCTACAGAAGGAGTTAATATATCTGGGATTTGTAGTGGATGAGAATGAATTGAAAATGGACCCAGAGAAAATTACAGCAATCATGAGTTGGCCGTCACCAAAGAGTTTATTCGAGGTACGTAGTTTTCACGGTTTAGCAAGTTTTTATCGGAAGTTTATTAAGAATTTTAGTGAAATCTGCGCGCCGATGTTAGAAACCATCAAAAAGGCCAGTCAACCTTTTTGCTGGACAAAAGCAGCAGAAGACAGTTTCCAACTTTTGAAACGAAAGATAACAGAAAGGCCAATCTTGAGGCTGCCTGACTTCAGCAAACCTTTTCAGGTTCGATGTGACGCAAGCGGGACAGCTATAGGTGCTGTACTCAGTCAAGAGGACAGACCTGTGGCATTCTTTAGTGAGAAACTAAACGAAAGCCGGCAGAAGTACTCGTCCTACGATAAAGAATTCTATGCAGTGGTTCAAGCCTTGAAGCACTGGAGGCACTACTTACTCGGCAGTGAGTTTGTCTTGTTCTCAGATAATTCTGCGTTACAGTATATAACGCAGCAACACAAATTGAACCACAAGCACGCCAAGTGGGTGGAGTACCTACAAAGTTTTACTTTCGTGCTGAAGCATATAAGCGGAACAACCAACAAAGTGGTGGATGCTTTGAGCAGAAGAGTTTTACTCTTACAGGAAAGCGGCATACAAGTAATGGGGTTTGAATATTTGAAGGACTTGTACCAGATGGATGCAGATTTCAAAGAAGCCTTTGAGGCATGCCTGAATCCTGTTTTACGAAATACAAGCCCATGGCTGGATTTTAATTTACAGGATGGATTGTTGTTTCGTGGAGGACAGCTATGTATTCCAGATTGTTCGATGAGGGAAAATTTAGTGAAAGAGAAGCATAGCGGAGGTTTGGCAGGACATTTTGGCATTGATAAAACATTGGAACAGCTAGGACACTTTTACTACTGGCCGAAGATGAGTCGAGACGTACAGAGGTATGTAACCAGATGTAAAATCTGTCAACTGGCGAAAGGGCACAGCCAGAATGCTGGG
>APFE031641844.1:19255-52720 GCA_000404065.3 Pinus taeda
TTTTTTTAATTAATATGTCATTGTACTAATTTACTTCATTATTTTTTTGTGCTTGATGATTAGGTACAACACTAGCATGCTGCCTTCAAAAAGGAAGAAATTGCATTGCAATTGAGAAAGATCCATTACAATGCAATTTCATTCAGCAAAGAATTAATGCTCTTCAATTTCTTCCAGATGAAATGCAAGAAATTGGGTTGAGGAAGGGGACTTTAATGAATCACGTGTGGCAAAAAAGGCAAAGGAACCCCAACCACCATTACATGGAATGTTTGGAAAGACATATATTGGGAGATTTACAGACATCAAAGACCCATTAGAAGAGGAAATTGCACAAAAGGAAGCAGAAAATATTGTGGAAGATGACAATGATGAAACTCTAGAGGACGAAGAGTTTGGATTACGTGACATTGTTGATTAAATTTAAGTTATACCTCGAAATCAAGCTTTGCAATGTTTTGACTCTGACATTTCATGAAAAGAATAATCAATGAATTAAAGTTGTTATGTGTTCAATATTTGTAATTTGTGATTTTCGCATTGATTTTTAAGTTAATTATTATTTTTTGAAAAAAAAAGTTGTTATTATTATTTTTTTGACATGAAATTCATAAAAAAAACTATTATTTGACCATTTTTAGTTAATATTTTTGTATAAAAATTGTGATTTTGACATGTTAATTCTAACAAAAAATTATCAAAACGTTTAGTTTTTTTTGTTATATTTATGTTCAAAATGGTTATTTTTATGTCCATTGTTAAAAAATGTTGTTTTTTAGAAACAATTATTTCATGTGGATTGAAAAATTAATTAAGGATGTATAAATATGTAGATTATCTAAAATTCAAACTATCGACTTTCTAACTTAAAAACACAAAACAATAAAAACCCCCCTAAAAAAAAAATTAAGATAGAGAAGAAGAAAATATGAATAAGATGACGACTTCAAAAACTATCGAATTTAGAAAATAATTTTTCACATTTCACACATTAGAAAATTAAAAGTCAAAAAATAGGTCTTTTAAAAAAAAGGTGTGATGCAGAATACTCACTTTTTAAAATCAGCATGAAAATCACTACCATTCTAAACTTGATTTCATCCTTGAACATGAAAAAAAATTAAAGTTCCAAAAACCATGTTCTAAAAAAAACATGTGTATTCTGCATCACCACTTTTGAAAATCGGGTCATTTTTTTGCTATCTCTACGAAATGGGTAACAGTATCAATTCCCGTTTCAAAGTTTACATTGTTGGAGTTGATAGTACCTCATAACCCATAGCAGAATGGGGTGGTTGAAAGGAAGAACAGAAGCATTGTAGGAGCGGTACGAGCAATGTTGCATGAATAGGGCCTATCACTACACTTATGGGCTAAAGCATGCAACATAGATGTATATTTACAGAACAAAAGCCCTCATTGAATTCTTGGGATGAGTACATCGGAAGAGGATTTTTAGGGTAGAAACAAATGTGGGATACTTTAGGATTTTTGGTTCATTAGTCTACTGCCATGTAACCAAAGATTCATGAAAAAATCTTGAGCCAACAACAGAGTTGGGGATATTTATGGGGTATATTGATACATCTCACAACTATCAGGTGTACTTTCCAATTAACAGGATGACAGTGGTTCGCAGAGATGTAAAATTTGATGAAGAGAAGTCCATGAGATGTTCCCTTGAGAGGGAGATTCAGTAACATTTAGTTGAGGAGCTTCTAGCTCCAAAGCAAGAACCTCAGGATGATGTGGAGATGCCACATGCATAGGATTGGGGAGTGGAGACACCCACTCATGCATATTCTTCCAGAGATAGGAGAAGGTGCACCAGAGAGGCTGACACATTATTGCATGATGCTAGAGAGAATGTGGGAACACCCACATCACAACGCAGGAAGAGGAGGTCACCAAAGAGGTAAACTAGCAATATGACTCTGATGAGAGGATGTGTAGAGCTTAAGCTATCATCTTTTAAGGAAGAAATGCAGCAACCATTTTGGGTTGATTCCATCATTGAGGAGTAAGACTCCATTTTCAGGAACAATGTTTGGGATGTGGTCCCAAGATCAGCAGACAAGTCAATGGTGAGTTCCAGATGGCTTTACAAGGTAAAACAAGCAGCTGATGGCAGTGTGGAGAAAGAAAAGGTCAGGTTTGTGGTCAGAGGGTTTTCTCAGGTAGAGGGGATTGATTACGATGAGGCTTTTTCTCTCATTGCAAGGTACTCATCAATCAAATCCATTATAGTACTGTCAGCATAGATGGGATGGAAGATACATCATATGGATGTAAAGACAACATTCCTCAATGGTATGATTGAGGAAGAGGTGTATATTGAGCATCTTGAAGAATTTGAGACCTTCAACAGGGAGTCGCATGTGTGCCAACTCAAATGAGCATTGCATGGACTGAGACAAGCACCTTGTGCTTTGTACACCAAGATCAATTGCTATTTCACTGGGTTGGGCTTCACCAAAAGTGAAGTAGATGTGAACCTTTACCATATTGTGGTTTAAGGTAAATTTTAGATTATTTTGTTATATGTCAATGATTTGATTCTCACAGGTGATGGTAAGTTGATCATGTCTTACAAAGAGGATCTTGCAAGATATTTCAAAATGAAGGACTTGGGGATCATGCACACACGACCAAACATGTGTTATGCAGTTAACCATCTTAGTCAAGCAAAGGTTAAGCTGACCAAGTTGTATTGGAAGGCAACCAAACATGTGTTTAGATACCTCAAAGGAACTACTCAATATGGTCTTTGGTACAAATGGATGGAGAGAGTGAATATTCAAGACTTCACCGATGCAAATTGGGTAGGGAGTCCATCCGATAGGAAGAGCACATCAGGTGGGATTTTCAATATTGGGTCGACAATTGTTTCTTGGTACAAAAGGAAATAAATATCAGTTGCACTCAATTCAGCAGAAGAAGAGCACATGGATTCTAGTTAAGGAACTTGTGAGGCTATCTGGACGAGGAAGATTCTAGTTCATTTGTTTGGTCAACAAATGGATCCAACTCTAATTTACTATGACAATCAGAGTTGTATCAAACTATCTGAGAATCCAGCTTTTCATGATTGGTCCAAGAATATTGATATCTCGTATCATCATCTTCGAGATTATTTGTAGAGGAGAATTATGTTGTTGGAGTACATTCCCACAGAGGAGTAGGATGCATATATTTTGATAAAGGCTTTGTCAAGATGCAAATTCAAGTTTCACAGAGGTAGGAATGGGGTAGAAGATAATCCATTTTTTGTTGAGAGGGATTGTTAAAAATATCAACAAGAAATTCCAATTTAATCTATCTTTGAATTAAATTGAGAATTAAATCGAAATTATATTCTCATAGAAACTTGTAATAGTTAGCTAAGCTAAATTGACTTAGTTGGCTTAGAAAATTCGAGTTGGAAGCCTATCTAGAGTCATGTAGATTTATTCCTAAATTTTTGGGGCCTAGGTTGAGTTATTTTGAGTTGTAATTAAGTAACTTATTCTAACTGAGTTATAGTTACTTAGGCTAGTTCTAACTATTGGAGGAACTAGTAGGATATCTAGTAGTCGAGATGAGCACTGGTGCATCCTCAGTGCCACACCAGTTAACTAAAGATTCACTCATAAATAACTTATGCATGTCGGTTGAGAGGAAGATCCAATTGATATTAGATTTTAGGGATAGTGTACTATCAGTTGTATAATTTTCTGAGTTGTATAGATGGTGCATGAAATCAATTGAGGTCATATGGATGGATTGCATAGTTATGGAGTGAGAATTTCCCAATTAAATATGGTGTTTTTCTCTTAGTAATTGTGCAAGGAAGTAGGGGATTGGTAGGGAGAAGAATTCGCTAAGTGTCGGCTTAAGTTGGCTTGTGAGGCAAAGAGTTAGATTATACTTATGCAGGAATTGTTCGGGTTGAACAAGCATTGTATTTTCTTCTCATATATTTTCATTAATGCAATAAATATAGTCAGGGTTTTGAGCAGTTTCTTTCCCTAGAGAAATATTTTATTATGTACGATTGATATTCTTCCTTTCTGCTTATTGTTTTCATCAATCAATTTTGGTTTCTGCTGAAGAGTAAAGTAGATTCTTGTCTTGTGCTTTAGGGATCCTGTCTAGTATGTAGGCCCAATTGTCGTTCAAGTGTGTTGAGATTGATTTGGAAGAAAGTGAGATGCGGGCTCAATTGAACACATGAACTTCAATAAACACAAGGAAATAATTGACAAATATCTTATAAAATGCATACCATGAATAGATATATTATAAACAACATAAAACTTACATAAATTAATTGTCAGCAGACTCCAAATAAGATTCATGTTTCATAATATAAAGTGCTTAACAACTGTAAAGTAGTTCACAGGAATCAAACATCTATAAGCATAAGTAAACATACAGTCAATGATAGATTATGCCAATACCAACGAAACAGTTCACCAATACAAGAATAGAGTTAGCAAACCATATACCATCCACGCGTAGCAACACAAAGTTTCTAGGATGAGACAGTACATGAACAAACCGTACATCAAAGAACTCTCAGGAATGTCTGGTCCATCAAGATAAAATAGTCATGGCATTATGCCATAAAAGTTTCGAGGAATCCAATAGTGGAACATTACATTCACTCCTTACATCAATTAGAAGAGCATAAGTTCTCTCCAAAAATATGTCTCAAAAAAGTCTTCAGCCCAAAAGCCATTTACAATGTGTCATGAGAGTGTATTTATAGAGTGAGGGTGACTCTTTGCCTATGCCTAACTCTTGGACTTCCTCATGACCTTTCATCTACCTGGTGGCTCTTGGACTTCCTCATGACCTTTCATATTCCAAAAATTTCTTATTCTATCAAATTACAAACATCACAAAATAAGCTACTAATATGATCTATCAATTTAACAATAACAAGTTCAGGGGTGTCCAGGTTGAGTTGCTCAGTTACGTATGTGGGCCATAGTTTCTGCTCAAGTACAATGGGGGTGATATGAAGTTGTTCTTCATCATGTTTGTGCAGGCACTCAAGTGCATCTAGAATGAGGGTGGTATGTTTGGCATTCACTTGGTTATTCAAGGTTACCAGTTTGATGTATATTCTTACTGGTTCCACCACATAACATGTAATATTTTCTTTAGTGATGGGAAGATATTCTGCATGGGCTACCTATTTATATGTATCAATGAAGGCATGCACTTCCCTTGAGATATCCTCTTGCTTCCTTACATGTCTGACTTCTCTGATAGACAGAAATCCATTAATTTAGATCATAGACTCTAGGCCGCTGAAAAGGTGTCTGTAGGAAGCCGACACCCTATCCACATGGCTAATTTTTCTTTTGATTGGATCTTGATGCGAAGCTGAACCTTGGCGTTTTTCATGGTGATCCAATCCTTATTAGGGACTACTGTTAGTGCTCCTGGGTACTTAACGGACCACTCATGCATGTTGTCTATAGAAATTACAGCTTCCCTCAACATCACAACTCTTTCTTTTGTGTGAGCTTGTATCACCAAGACTGGGGCCACTATGTGGTGTAGCCTTTCCATCTCTTCGTAAACCATCACCATGGATTTCCTTAGCGTCTCTGCCTCTCCTTTGATTGTTGCATAGAATTTTGTTGTGCTTTAGTGAATTAAACAGAGGGTTTCATCCTCTTCTTCTGCCCTCCTTCTCTCTTGATTTACTCTAGCAGCCCTTTGCTAAGATGCGTAAAGCCTATTCTAAAGGTCCATAATCTGTTTTCTCATCCAGGCCACATTATGTTCCATGGTTGTTACAAAAGTTGTCCCAGACAAGATGATCATCTCTAGATTCATAGTGGTGTTGGGCACAATCTCCTTGGTTATGGTGACCGATAAGGACTCCACTAGATTCTTAGCATAATACTTCTTCCTTTCTTGCACAATTGTGAGGTTGACTTCATCGAAGGTGATCTTAGTGAGATCTAGGACCTCCTCTTCTTGTTCTTTTGATAAACCCATCTCTTGTAAGGGAAGGTGCCCTCCAGTGATGGGAGTAGAAGGAGGAACATCTAATGGGGCTATCTCACTTTGTTCCATGTCCATCTCAGATATCTTACCAGTCTCTCCCCGTTCAACTCTCTTGGTTTCCTACTCTTTACCCTTCCTCAGTTCTTCCTCCTATCGCTTCCTCTCTTGCTCTACTAGTGCATGTTGCCTCTTAAGCTCCTCATCCTACTTAAGATTTTCTTCTTTCTCCTTTAGCTCCTATTCTAGCCTTCTTTTCTCTTCCTTCTCTTTGGCCTTCTACTCTTCTAGTAGTCTTTTCTTCTCTACTTCTTCCTAGGCCCTTTGCTCCTCCTGTAAATTTTCTTCTAGTTGTTTCTCCTTTTCCTCCTCTTCTTGTCACCTCCTCTTTTCGAGCCAGCCTTGGTCACTAGAATCTTGATATTGTTTGAGCTCTTGTTCTTTTTTCCACTTGAGCTCTTGATTCTTCCTTTCCAGGGGGGCGTTCCTTTGTTCCAATGTTTTATTATTGTCCTCCTCTTCTGGGTCACTCAAAATATCTTCAACCTCTTTCTCTTTCTGCTTCTCAGATTTCTCGGTGGCCTTCTGTGTCTCTCATTGTTTCTTCTTCATGGTGGAGGCTCTCCCTTGAAGGATGGAATTTTCCTGGGATTGATCAAGGATCTCTTCATCTCTGGCTTGTTTCTCACCAATTTTGATTTCCCTAGTGGCATTATACCAATTCTTTACCCCATGTTCATGATCTTGTCTAGTGTGTGAATATGACTAGTTGAATTTTGCTCTCTTATATTGGGAAACCATGACTTTTGCAGGATTGTACATCTGATAGTTGAGATTTACAATGTGTTTACCTTTCAATGCTTCAACTTTTACCTTCACTTATTTTAAGTTCTCAACTATATATGCTTCCATGACGAGTGGGAAGGCATGCCATGGTTTCTTCTTGCCTTTGCTTAATACCTTTGAAAAACCCTGCGTCATCTGGTAGAAAACTTCTCGCAAGAGTGTTTTGTCTTTGACAAACCTAGGCAGAGCATGTGGGCCTTATGGGTACCAAAGACTCTAATGAATGCACCCTCTTGGATGGGAAACTAATGCGCTACTTTGACGACAATCTCCATAACCCTCCTTGACATGCATGGTGGCTCCTCCCCGAATAGTTGTTGGTATAGCGGGGCAATAAAATATTCAGAAATAACATCTATCATACCCTTGTAGGCAGTGTCCTAGAAGACCTTGTAGTGGTGGTGCACGGGGCTGGTTGTTGATATATCCTAGTTATATCTCTAGTTATCAAATTGGCTTCTTTCACAGACAAAATCTAGAAGATATGAAGCCATGTAGAACTCTGGTGGTTGCTCTGGCTCTAGATGCTTGGTTGCAAATATGTTTGTTCTTAGGGACAATGCCAGAATGCTCGCCTAGTTGAATATTGTTCCACAGGTGGCAACAACATGCATGAGAGGGACCTAATTACAGTGGAATACATCACATTCTACTTTTTCATACAGGTGGCACATCATAGTGGCAATCAGTTGATACACTTTCCTTAGCCCCTCTGTCTTGTATGTCGTATCTACTCTAACCCATAATTTGGACAAGTCCTACCACCATTTCCTCAGGGTATCTTTAACCAGTATTATGAAACTAGAGAGCCACCAGGTATTGAAGGTCTCTTGCCTTTCAGGGAGTAGGTGGCAATATATATAGGGGAGTTTGCTGCTAAGGGTGATCCAATGTGATCCCTAACCATCCATGAATCTGTATTCATGTTCTACAAAACCCAATCGATAGTTTCAACGCACGGAAAGATTGAAGGATGCGACGCTATCTTGTGAAGTTTAGACCTCTTAATGATTAGGTATGTTGGGAAATCCTCTTAGGTTTCTAGTATGTCCAGCTTCATGAACTCTTCATAGATGTTATACCAGGATAACCTTGTAGTTTTGTTGATATTTCATGTCGTGTCCCCATAGATGGGTGGTTCCTCATACTGGTAGACTTCCAATGAATTTCTTCCTGAGCTTCTATGAGCTTCCTTTATAGTTAGGGGTGCCATCTCATCTTTGAAAGAGTAGATGGAGATGCACTCGAGGTTCGTGTCACCTGGCATGTCAAAAAATCAATCCCATGATGAGAGCAATGACATGAAAATGAAAACAGAGATTGCTTAAATAAAATCAGTTCCAAGAAGCTACAAGGAGGTCTTTCGGCAGGTTGTAATCAACGGAATGTGACAGGGGTCACAAGGGAAGGAATGCGACTTAGCGGCTAAGTATATGGGTTGTAGTTCACAAGGGTTGCATTGGTTACCATCTTGCGGAGTCATGGAGATCGCAAGGTTTCACCAGCCGTTGGGTTGCACCATTTGCAAGGTCACGGTGTCGTACTAGTCACAAGGTCACCCCGGTCTTGAAGGTCGCAAGATTTATGGTATCACAGTTTTGGGTCATGTGACATGTGTTTTAGGAAAGCTATGAAGGAAGCTTGAGCCTAAGGGGACAGTTGGAACTCTTCAAGGCCAAATGGTCAGGCTCACTGGTGAAAACAGAGGTGGCGAAGGACGAAGAATGGTTGTGAGTGGGGGAAATGATCGCACAGGGTTAGAGTGATTGATTAGAGGTTTGAGGTGAATACTTAGGCAAAAATGGGAGATAAAAGTTGCCTAGGGTAGAATGTGTAGGGTCAAGATGGAAGAGAATGACACATGGATGATGAAAATGATTGCAGGGAAGGTGAAAAGTCACCTACCTAGAGAAATCGCACATGCGGCCAAGTCGCAAGTCTCCCTTATCTCTCGTGCAACCAAAGGAGTCATTACAAATGAACCAGGGTGACTTACTATTTATAGTTTTGGTCACACATGTGGGGCTCACATGGGTTGCAAGTGCGACCTTACGACCTTGTGATCTATGAAGGTCGCAAGGGTCGCATGGTCATGATGGATATCAATTGCAGCCTTTGCGACTTAGTGAACTGTTGGTTGCATGGTTGTAAGGTTTGCAAGGGTCGCAATGGTCACAAGTTTTTGAGACCCAACCTATGTGACTTAAGTGACTTAGGTTGTTGGGGTCGTATAGGTCGTGCTAGTCACATGTAAAGGAAATGGTTGCATTTTGAAACTGTGACTACCTTACTTGGACTAGATTTGTAACTTGGCTTGACTTAGAAGGAAACCTTAGGTTCTCACGAGGCTTTTCTAATCAAGAAATATTTTGAGCAAATTATTAGGATGTGGAATGCTCTTGCATGATACAGGGGCTCCTAAAATTTTAAGGGCTTGAAATTTTTGGAGGGGTTGTTGCAGCAGCTACAACAATTGACGATTCACTGGGAGAACTCGAGGATCTCTGACGTCTTATGGATTTGCTTAAGGGGGACCTGAATGAGTGTTGTTTCCATAGATCTATAGGGCCCGCTGATGGTACTTGGGTCCCTCCTTTACACCGGTCGGCTATCCCAATCTGCGAAACCCCGACCTTTAACACATGGGATAAGACATCAATTCCTATTATTCTGGGAAGGAAAATGGAAGATGAAGTAATGATATGAGCTTTATTTTTTCAATAGAGTAGCCATGGTACTCTGATGTTGCTCCGCTACCAGCAAACCTAAATAATACCCCAGCGGAGTCACTACCTAGAAATCGTGAACGTTGCTCCACTACCAGCGAGCCTGGTTAGTACCCCGGTGGAGTCGTTGCCTCATATCTTTGCACAAGAAACATTTCTCAGTCCTTTAGACCTTACTATTAGTAATTAGATGTGCTCATTGGAACTTATTTGTCTGTCCTTATTTTCACTTATTGGATGGTGGCTTTGCAAGCTTGGGCAAATGAGGGATCCCGACTTATTTGACATGCAAAGAGGTTGTTTCTGGTTTTTCAGAGACCTTATTGTTTTCTCGAAATGTGTGTATGCGCAAAAGGTTTCTTTAGTTCCCCTTCATTCCCAAAACAATGGGTGATCTAGAAAAATGTAAACTTCATTCCATGTAAGTAGCTGGAATAGGTCAATGTGAGTAAAAGGTGAGGTCGTGTGTGCCGTCAAGTTCCCCACTACTGCTAATTTTTCACTCTCTATCTTGGTCGTGACTTTAGGTTTAGTCAACAAACGGTTTCGTAAAGAACCCGCGGGAACCAAAGTGCAAGTCCATTCCAACCTCTACCAGTCATCCCAAACTTTTATTTCAAAGAAAATGAAAATCAAACTGTACTGAAAAACGAAACAAAATGACTAACTAGTGAGACAAAAGGGAACTATGGTACAAGGTGGGACTAGCAACCTTGAGGGCTTCTAGGTAAATTAGAACTTAAGGTCTTGGCCATTCAGAGGAATGGGTTCAATCCACCCTCCTAGGGTTTTTAACTTATAGGTGTGTAAGCCTATTTTCTCTTTGATTTGGAGAGGACCCATCCACAAGGCTTGGAACTTGGTGTATTTTCCCTTGTCCTCATCGGCCCGATCCCATTTAAGGACTAGATTTCCCACACCAAATTCATAGGTTCCCGCAGAAGTTTTGTCAAACCACATTTTAATTCGGCTTTGGTGGACAAAAAACTTCTCCTTGGTCCTTAGTATCTCCTCTGCCAATCTAAGGAGTGTGTTGATGTAGCTTTGAATGGTGGGGCAAGGGGAGCCTTGTGACTCTTGTGTTAGTTTGAGGGTGGGGAGATAGAGATTAGGTGGGAATATGGCTTCTTTGCCATAAACTGAGAAGTAGGGGGATGTGTCAATGGATGGTTTGGGAGTGACCTGATCAGCCCATAGGGTGTTGTTAAGAGCATTATGTTAGTATCTTTGGTGAGAAAGAAGGGGTTTCTTGAGGATGCAGGTGAGGTTTTTATTGGTAGATTCTGCTAGGCCATTCCCATGTGGGTAGTAGTTGGTTGAATTTTTTAAAACAATATTGTTTTCCAAAGAAAAATCATACAATTTTAAGGATGAAAAATATGTAGCATTATCAAAGAAAAGTGAGGTTGGGACACCAAATGTGGCGATGATGTATTGATTGATGAAAGATATTACCTCATCATCATTTATTTTCCACAGCAGGATTGCCTCCACCCACTTGGTGAAATAGTCGATGATCGTGAGTATATACATGTGTTGTATTGATGAGTTTGACATGATCTCTCCAATGACATCCAACCCCCATTGTCGAAAAGGCTCCTCTACTACTAGGGGTCAAACTGGGCAGATGATCTAGCCTGTCTGCCTATGTGCTTCTATTAGATGGGATACTTTCGAGTGTAGGAATGCACATCCTTAAAGAATGTGGGCCAGTAGAAAATTTCTCGCATGATCTTGTGGGAAGTGGTGTCACCTACATAGTGACCTCCCACGATTCCATCATGTAGTTCCTTCAGCACTTGCTGAGCTTAGTCATATTCCAAACATATTAGCAATATGCCAAGGTGGTTCTTTCTAAATAGATTTCCCTAAACTATTTAAGCCGAGGTAGCCTTGAGTCTGATGGCTCTCGTCTGCTTGGCAAGCAAAGTATGTGGCAGAGCCCCTTGCACTAGGTATTGCTTCAAGTTAGAGTACCTTGAAGAGGGATCATGTGAGCGGAGTAGATCATTCTCGTACATCTCAATCTCATGTTCCCAACCTTCTACCTCTGAACCTTGTTGATCTCCCTCTAAGACCTGTTGATATGTTTCCTTAGCGGTTAGTTTACAAAGCCTGTGTCATTTCACTGTATGTGAAGGTTTGAAATCCAAATCATACTCTTGGAGGGAGGTCATCCAATTGGCTCTCCTTTCACCCAACTCTCGTTGGATGAAGAGTGATCTGACTGCCAGGTGTGGGACCATTACTGTGATGTGGTTTTTAGAATGTATGGTCTAAAATGTTTGACCACTTTGTAGACTGCATATGCCAGCTTATCGATGTTTGGGTAATTGAGTTTTTCACCTTGTAGCCTTGTGCTCATGAAGGATAGGATTTTCATTGTGGTTTCAATCCTTTTGCGTGAGGACTATGACCAAAGAAGAGTCTGAGGAAAAAGTGTATAAGATGAAATCCTTACTAAAATTCAAGCTGAAAAGGGAAGGGGCCTCAACGACCATTGTCTTGATGTGACCAAAAGACTCCTTTTCTTCTTGATTCCATTTAAGAATAAAATATTTCTTTATCATATTCTACAAAGGTTTGACAATTTGCGCAAAATCTAAAATAAAATTGCGAATAAAATTGATTTTACCAAGGAAAGATTGCATACCTTTTTGTTGCTCAGTTTGGGAATCTGTGTTATAGCCTTTATGTGACTAGGGTTGATAGTGATTCCATATTTTGTAATGATATGCCTAGGAAGGTTTCCCTCAGAAACTGTGAATATGCTCTTTTTTGGGTTGAGAGAGATTCCATATTTCCAACACCAATCAAAAATATGCTTCAAATGGTGAAGGTGGTTAGCCCTTTTCTTTGATAAAATAGTGAAATCATTAAGGTAGAACACTACACTCTGGCCCACTAGACCCTAGAATGCGATATCCATTGTTATTTGGACTGTTGCCCTGGCATTAATCAGTCCAAAGGGCATACGACGAAACACAAAAGCTCCCCACTTTGTTCTGATGTTTGTCTTAATCCGGTCTGGTTCGACCACTAAGACTTGACTGTATCCAGAGAATTCATCCAACAAGAAGAAAATTTATGATCCTGAGATGGTTTGGAGAATCTTCTCCATGGAGGGGATCGGGTAGTTGTATTTTTCTAATGCCTAGTTGAGGTTCCAAAAATCGACACATAAACAAATTTCTCCATATTTCTTTCATACTAGAACTAGATTGGATACCCAAGTAGAGTGTCTAACCTTGAAGATAATGCAAGCATCTAATAGCTTCTTGAATTACTTTTGGATAAGGGGTTCCAATGTGGGATGCACCTTCCTCAACTTTTGCTGAAATGGTTTAGCCCCTTCTTTTGTAGGAATGACATGCTGGATAATTCATGTATCATATGTTTTCATATCGTCATATGTCCAAGTAAAAATGTTGTGGTACCTCTTAAATAAGCTGATAAGGGCTTGTCTTTCCTTGGGGGGGCATCCTAGCCCTATGTTGACACATTTGGGATTAGATTAAGTTCTGAGGTTGATCTGTTCGTGCGAGAGGGTGGAAATTTGGGTCTTGGTGTTTGGCGGGCCTCGGAAATGATTCTGTAGGACAAACAATTTCTCTAACGTGACCACTCCTTTAGGTATAGGGTTTCCTTTTCATGAGTTTGCCTCTTCCTATAGGTACCTTTCATGTTCCTCTTCTTCGATGGTTGCTTCTTCAAACACTTCTACATTTGTCATGAACTCTAGTCTCTATTAGTCATCATTGAAAATGCGTAAGTTAGTTATGTTATCAGGCACAACTGATTTATAAACAATTTCAATAGAAAATACGCCCCTAAGGGGCGTGAATCTAGTTGTTGCATTAGCGAAAGCGTCAGCGGTGGCATTATTAAATCTAGGAACATAAATAATATTGAAAGCTTTAAATGATTTTATCAAACGCCATACATCTTGTTGGTAATTCTTGAGGTGAGGTGACAAATAGTGAATTGTGTTTTGTAGTTGTCTTATAATGATTTCAGAATCCCTTATTACCTTCAGACAATCTACCTTTAGATCTATGGCTTTCTTGAGGCCAAGGATTAATGCCTCATATTCTGCAGCATTGTTAGTGCTTTGAAACTCTAACCTACAAGAAAGTAAGAGCTTTTTTCCTTTGGGGTCTACCAGGACACAAGTTGCTCCATCTCCATCGTGATTCTTGGATCCATCATAATATAACATCTAGATTCCAACATTGAGGACAGGTGGGTCTAGAGTGTGCAGACTTAATGCACATATTTCATTACTATGGACTGAGGTTTGCAATGGGAGTTCTAACTGGGTATCCGGAGGAATAGTCAATGTTTGGGACTGATAGAAATCAAATAGTGTCTCGAAGAAACACACCCACCACTCCTCTTAGGCATAGCTGATTAGCTCATTAGAGCCCTAAAGATCGGTCATGGTATGCTTCATGAAAGGCTCACTATTGACTCTGATCTAATTATTCTTTCCTTTCTAGGGTAGCCATAAGTGGGACTACTCTATGGCAAAGTAGCCTTGAAGCTTGCAGGACCAATCTCTGCTAAGGAGTAACTCGTAGGCTTCTAGGATTTCTATGATAATTATGTTAATGCACTAATTCACTCGAGAATCAGAAGAAAACCTAATAATAACCTTATTTAACTCACCAATAGCCAAGACCTGGGAACTATCCAACTGGATGATTTTAGCGTGTTTTTTTTTTGGGTTGGATGTTTAACTTCTTTGTATACCGACCATGCAATGACGTTGGTTGATGCACCAGAGTCATTGAGGTAGTTGTGCACATTATAGTTTAAAATATCGAAGGTCAAAGGAATGAAGGGGTTTAACCTCTTGAGTTTGTGTTTGCAGCATTCACAATGGCCTATAGGTCAAACACGGCCTAGGATTAGCCTGAGGAATTGGCCTTGACCGGTGAGGGATATTTTGAAGGGGCAAGAGAGGTGGAAAAGGTTTTGATGATCAACTCACATTGACTGGTAAACTTGCACAACTCACACAATGATATGTTAGCCCGCGTCTTCTTCATATCCTCGATAATATTGTAATCCAAGTCTATGGATGAAGTGTCTTCCGATGATAGTTGCGATAATGAGGTGGTTTTAATTATAACCCCTTTGGTCAAACTTTTAGGTGTGGATGTGTCCCATTTTCCAACCGTTGGGGACTCTTTAGGGCTTAGGTCGATTGTCCCTATGGGGAAAGGGGTGGACGATTGATTAGTGTTAGCGGGCGGAAGAATCCTTCTTAACAGAGCCCTTTTCTTATCTTCTAGTGTAGCATCTGACACGGTTTATTACTCCTAAGACTGTATATTTTGGGATGCTTTGGGGGAGGGGTTTCCCCCATGATGGCCTCTTGAGTGATCAACACTTCTCCCCCATGGATGACTTTAAAGGCTAACATGGTATATGAAGCATCATCGTTGGGAGGGGAGTCTTCCTCTTCAGGGTAATTAGTTTCTTATTCACCCTTTCCTGTGACCTGGTATTCTAAAAGCTGGGTTACTACAGCAGTCATGTTATGGAGCCATTGGGGGCAGGTCTTCTTAGAATGAGAGGCTTGGTGGAAAGTGCAGAAGTTGTCCTTTCCTCGCTCTTCCACATTGAAGTTTGAACTGGATGCCTGAGAAGTTTTGGGGGGGGGGGGGATTTTTAGTTTTTAAAAAAAAGGGTTTAGAGGGTTTTCCCCCTTTGAAAACGTCACTGATATTTCTCTTTAATTCAGGCACCTAATTAGTAAGTTGCTTTAAGGATTTGGCTAACCCTTCGAAATCAAAGGAATCATTTTCCTTATCAGTGGGTTTACTAGATGAGGCTTGATTTTTCTTAGCAGATGGTTTTGACAGAAGATCATTTTTTTCCTTTAGGGCTAGAGAAAATTTTTCCACTAGGGTGATTTTCGCTTCATGTTTAATGAACATGACAATGTCCTATTCCAGGGCCCAAGTGTAATAATCGATCGTGATGGAATCATCAAGGGCCATGTCAATGGGGAACTTATTCAAAATGGTGGTGAATCATTGATTGAAATATTTCAATTTCTCCTTCTTATGGAACTTCAATGTGCTAAGATTAGTGATGAGCATAGAAGGTGTCTTATCTTCTGAAAAATTATGCAGAAAGGTTTTCCAAAATTGATGCCAAGTTCAAATGGAGGCAACTGTAGTGACGAATACCAGGTGGCAGCCTTATTTTTGAAAGTGTAAGGGAAAAGGTGACAAGCCATGTCGTCATATTTCACCCTCATATTTTGCAACGCTAGGTAGAAATTTCTAATATGGTCTTCAACCGAGGTTCCCTTCTCGGGGTCGAACTTTGGGAGGTGTTTGTGAGGATGGCAGGGCATGTCATGAAGTTGTCCCCTAATTCCTAATGGGGATTGAGCCATCCAGGCCAACGCTTGGTGGTGATTTCCTCTAGGTGTGGGAGGAAATAGGAGTTGGTTTTCATTTCCCTCTGGTTTAATACTAGTGCCTGAGCCCTCACGAGTATGAGGGTGCATGCCTTCCCCTCGAGACAATTTGAGGTGTCCTAGGCCTCTGGTGTTTCTCTCATTCCTGATGTTTCTCAGGTTCCTTGAGAGTTGTTGATTGTTGTAAAAGTTGATACAGCCTCTAACGTGATCTCTGGTCCCCTGCCCTAGGGTCCCCTCAGTATTCTCTCTCAGAGGTTGGTTGTTGATGGGGGTATCTTCTAGGGGCTGTCAATTGTTTCCCTGCGTCTCTCCCCATCGTGATCGGTTTTTTTCCCTAGTGACTGTATTCTTAAGGTCCCCTCCTTCATCTTCGGGAGGACTATCCAACCTCTCGATGGAGAGCCTTTCAATGGCATTTGCATAGTCACCGAGTGCTAGCTCGATTAACTGTGATATGGAATTAACTAGGACGCCTTTACACAAATGATGAGGCATGGAGGTGTGAGGGTTGGATAGGGAGTCAGTGGCAATAATACATTTCAAAACCCTGGTGAATTGTCAAGTAATGGGGTGTATGGCCCTAAGCTGTTTGTTGGTGACTTTGAAAAGGGGTAGTTCCTCTCCTCCCTTGACATCTTCAAGGGGGGGAGGTTGTGAAACTTCTTGCTAGGGCCTCGTGAAAGCCAGACCATAAGAGGGAATAGATGGACTGCAAGGGGGAATAGTCGAACTGTAAGGGGGAATATATGGTATTTCAGGAGACATGGGGGGGCAGGGTTAGTTACTATATTGATGAGAAGTTTCAATGTGAGGGTGTGGATTGGTACTTTCCATGGCCTTCCTTCTAGTGCCAAATCTGTTGATGGGCTAGAATTCTCCACCAACAGCAAAGGGGATCTCCTCGGTGTAAGTTCCCAACTAGACTATGCACCATTTTCTTTAAGGATCTCATCCAATATATAGGCCCAGCTGCCGTTCAAGTGTGTTGAGCTTGCTTTGGACGAAAGTGAGATGCGGGCTCAATTGAATGCATGAAATTCAATAAACACAATGAAATAATTAGCAAATATCTTATAATGTGCATACCATTAATATCCAGATTATAAACAACATAAACCTTACGTAAAGTAACTGTCAGCAGAATTCAAATAAGGCTCATGTTTAATAAGATAAAATGCTTAAAAATTGTAAAGTAGTTCACAGGAATCAAACATCTATAAGAATAATTAAACATACAGTCAATGATAGATTATGCCAATACCAACAAAACAATTCACCAATACAAGCATAGAGTTAGAAAATCATATATCATCCATGTGTAGCAACACAAATTTTGTATTATGAGACAACACATGAATAGACCATACATCAAAGAAATCTCAAGAACATCTGATCCATCAAGCGAAAATACTCATGAAATTACAACATAAAAGATTTGAGAAATCCAATAGTGGAACATTACAATCACTCCTTGCATCAATTAGAAGAGCATAATTTATCTCCAACAATATGTCTCAAAAATTCCTCAGCCCAAAATCCCTTTACAATGTGTCATGAGGGTGTATTTATAGAGTGAGGGTGACTCTTGGCCTACCCCTGACCCTTGGACTTCCTCATGACCTTTCATATTCCAAAAATTTCTTATTCTATCAAATTACAAACATCACAAAATAAGCTACTAATATAATCTATCAATTTAACAATAACAAGTTCAAGGATGTCCAGGTTGAGTTTCTCCATTAAGTACGTGTGCCATATTTTGTACTCGGCTACAATGAAGGTGAGTTCTAGTTGTTCTTCATCATGTTCGTACAGGCATTTGAGTGCATTTGGAATGAGGGTGGTTTGTTTGGTGTTCACCTGGTTATTCAAGGTTACCAGTTTTGTGTACATTCTTACTGGTTCCACCACATAACGTGTAATATTTTCTTTAGTGACAAGAAGATCTTATGCATGGGATGCATGTTTATATGTATCAACAAAGGCATGCACTTCCCTTGATATATCCTCTTGCTTCTTTCCATGTCTGACTTCTCGAATAGTTGGAACTCCATGAATTTGGATCATAGACTCTAGGCCACTAAAAAGGTGTTTGTAGGAAGCCAACACCCTGTCCACATACTTAGCTAATTTTTATTTTGATTAGATCTTGATGTGGAGTTCAACCTTGGCATTTTGCATGGTGATCCAATCCTTCTTAAGGACTACTGCTGGTGCTACTGGGTACTTAACAGACCACTCACGCATGTTGTCTAGAGTGATTATAGCTTCAACATCACATTTCTTTATTTTGTGTGAGCTTGTATTGCCAAGATTGGGGCCACAATGTGGTGTAGCTATGTTGTCTCTTCATAAACCATCACCATGGCTACCTCTCATTTGATTGCTACCTAGAATTGCATTGTGCTTGAGTGAAATAAATGGAGGGTTGCATTCTCTTATTTTGCTCTCCTCTCCCGCCCTCCTCTAGTGGCCCTTTTCTCAGATGCGTAAAGACTATTCTAAAGGTTCGTGATCTGTTTGCTCATTTGGGAAACATTATGTTATGTGGCAGTAACGAAAGATGTCCCAGCCAAGGAAATCATCTCTGGATTCACAGTGGTGTTGGGCACAATCTCCTTGGTTGTGGTGACTGTTAATGGCTCCACTAGATTCCTAGCATAATACTTCTTCCTTTCCTGCACAATTTTGAGGTTGCCTTCATCTAAGGTGATCTTAGTGAGATCTAGGACCTCCTCTTCTTATTCTTTTGAGAAACCCAACTCCTGTAAGGGAAGGTGCCTTCCAGTGAGGGGAGTAGAACAAGGAACATCTAATGGAGGTAGATCACTTTGTTCCATGTCCATCTCATATATCTTACTGGTCTCTCCCAATTCCACTCTTTTGGTTTCCTCTTCTTTACACTTCCTCAGTTCTTTCTCCTGCCATTTCCCCTCTTGCTCTACTAGTGACTGTTGCCTCTTAAGCTCCTCATCATGCTTAAGATTTTCTTATTTCTCCTTTAGCTCCTGTTCTAGCCTCCTTTTCTCTTCTTCTTCTTTGGCCTTTTTCTCTTCTTCTTGTGTTTTCTTCTCTACTTCTTCCTGGGCCCTTTCTCTTCCTACAACTTTTCTTCTTGTTGTCTTTTATTCTTTACTTCTTCCTGGGCCCTTTTCTCCTCCTGCAACTTTTCTTCTAGTTGTTTCTCCTTTTCCTCCTCTTCTTATCACCTCTTATTTTTGAGTTGGTCTTGGTCACTAGAATATCGAGATTGCTTGAGCTCTTGTTCTCTTTTCCTCTTAAGCTCTTTCTTCTTCCTTTCTAGGGTGACATTATTTTTTCTAGTGTTTCATTATTTTCCTCCTCTTCTGGGTCACTCAAAATATCTTCAACCTCTTTCTCTTTATGCTCCTCAGATTTCCCGATGGCCTTGTGTGTCTCCCATTATTTCTTCTTCATGGTGGAGGCTCTCTCTTGAAGGTTGAAATTTTCTTGGGAGTTCTCAAGGAGCTCCTCATCTTTGTCTTGTTGCTCACTAGGTCCAAGTTCCCTAGTGGCGTTATACCAATTCTTCACTCCGTCTTCATGATTATGTCTATCGTGTGAATATGACCAATTGAATCTTTCTCTCTTACAGTTGGCAGCCACGACTTTCTCAGGATCGTACGTCCAATAGTTGAGATTTACAAAGTGTTTACCTTTCAATGCTTCATCTTCTACCTCCACTTTTTGAAGTTCTCAACTATATATGCTATAATGATAAGCGAGAAGGCAGACCATGGCTTCTTCTTTCCTTTGCTTAGTACCTTTGAAAAACCCTGTGCCATCTAATAGCAAACTTCTCGTAGGAGTGTTTTGTTTGTGACAAACCTGGCCAGAGCATGGGGGGCCTTAAGGGTATCGAAGACTCTAATGAATGTGCCCTCCTGGATGGGAAACCAATGCACTACTTTGACCACAGTCTCCATATCCCTCTTTAACATGCATGGTGGCTCCTCCCTAAATAACTGCTAGTATATCGGGGTGATAAAAGATTCGTAAATAACATATATCATACCCTTGTAGGTAGTGTCCCAGAACACCCTGTAGTGGTGGTGCACGGGGCTAGCTACTGATGTATCCCAGTTATAGCTCCAGTTATCAAATTGGCATCTTGTGTAGATGACATCTAGAAGATAGAACTCTGGTGATTTCTCTAGCTTTGGATGCTTAGTTGCAATTATGGTTGTTCTTAGGGACAATGCCAGAGTGCTCACCCAGTTGAAGATTGTTCCCCAGGTGGCGACAACGTGCATGAGAGCGACCCAGGTACCATGGAATACATCACAATTTTCTTTTCCATACAGGTGACACATCATATATACAATCAATTGATATACTTTCCTTAGCTCCTCTGTCATGTATGCCTAATCTACTCTAACCCAAAATTTGGATGGATCTTGCAACCATTCCTTCAAGATATCTTTAACCAGTAATATGAAACCAGAGAGCCACTGGGTATTGAAGGTCTCTTGCCTTTTAGGGAGTCTGTAGTAGGTGGTAATAACTATAGGGGAGATTTCTATTAAGGGTTCTCCAGTGTGGTCCCTGACCATCCATGAATCTGTATCTGTGTTCTGGAGAACCCAATTGATAGTTTCAACACACAAAAATATCGAAGGATGCAATGCTATCTTGTGAAGTTTAGACCTCTTGACGTTCAGTTATATTGGGAAATCCTCCCAAGTTTTTGGTATCTCTAACTTCGTGAACTCTTCATAGATATTATACTAAGATAGCCTTGTAGTTTTGTTGATATTGCATGTCGTGTCCCCATAGATGGGTGGTTCCTCATACTGGTAGACTTCTAATGAACTAATTCTCGAGCTTCTACAAGCGACCTTTGTAGTCGGGGGCACCATCTCATCTTGAAAAGAGGAGATGGAGATGTATTCAAGGTCGACGTCACCTAGGATGTCGAACAAACAAACCCAGAATGAGAGAAATAGCATGAAAATGAAAATAGAGATTGCTTAAATAAAATTAGTTCCAAGAAGTTGCAAGGAGGTCTTTTGGCATGTCTCAATGGAAGGCAGGTCGTAGGGGTCACAAGGGAAGGAGCACGATTTAGAAACTAATTATATGGGTCATAGGTATTGGGGGTCACACTGGTCACCAGGTCACAGAGATCGCAGGTTCACAGCAGTCACGAGACCATGGGGTTGCACCGGTCGTGACGTCGTGGGGTCATACCGGTTGCACTAGTTGCGAAGGTTACAAGGTTTATGGTATCGTGGATGTGGTCCATGTAGCCTATATTTTAGGCGAGATAAGAAGGGAATCTTGAGCCTCAAGGGATGGCTCGAACTCTTCAAGGCTAAATGGTCAGGATCACTGGTAAAAGTAGAGGTGGCTAAGGATGAGGAAAGGTTGTGAGGGGGGAAAATATCGCACTCAGAGTGATTGATTAGAGGTTTGAGGTGAAGACTTAGGAAAAAATGGGAGGTAAAAACCACCTAGGGTAGAATGTGTAGGGTCGAGATGGAAGATAACGACACATGGATGAAGAAAATGATTGCAGGGAAGGTGAAAAATCACCTACCTCGAGAAATTGCACGTGCGACCAAGTCGCAAGTCTCCCCCATCTCTCGTGCGGCCAAAGGATCTATTACAAATGAACTAGGCTGACCTACTATTTCTAGGTTTGGTCGCATGTGTGGGGGTCACATGGGTCACAAGTGCGACCTTGACACCTATATGACCTTGTGACCTATGAAGGTCGCAAGGTCACAAGGGTTGCGATGGATATCAATTGTGACCATTCTGACTCAATGACATGTTGGCCGCATGGTCACAAGGGTCACAAGTTTTTGAAACTCGACCTATGCGACTTAAGCGACTTAGGGTGTTGGGGTTGGATAAGTCGTATTAGTCGCATGTGAAGGAAAGGGATGCATTCTGAAGCTATGACTGCCTTACATGGACAAGATTCGTGACTTGGCTTGACTTAGAAGGAAAACTTAGGTTCTCACGAGGATTTTCTTGTCTAGTGAGTTTTTGAGCGGATTCTTAGGATGGAGAAAGCTAATGCACGATACAAGGGCTCCTAAAATTTTAAGGGCTTGAAATTTTTGGAGGGGTTGTTGCAATGGCTACAACATAACCTTAATATGTGCTCCTCTTTTATGTATTTCATTTCATCTTTCTTCCATAATTCTACTAAATTTTAAAACAAGAGATTCTACCACAAGTAGCCTATTGTTTAAAGCTTTCCTAAAATATTTTTCATGCATTGTACTATGACTTAGAATCATATTCATCATCAGAAGGCCGCTTTGAATGGGTGTTTAATTCCAAGAAGAATTTATAATTTTTACCTATAAAACAAACACTTTTGGATTTTGCAAATGGGGCAACAAATTGATAATTCATCATTTTGGATAAATGTATTGGGAATTGACCTCTACTCAGCTGAGGGTTGTCTACTAAGGTACAAAAAACTCCAACTCATTAGTCTAGGCTTTTTTTCTTTTTTTTCTCAGTACATTAGGGTTTGCAGTGATCATTGGTAGACTCCTTCGATATCAACAGTGAATTTTTTTTTTTAGTACTTTAGGGTTTGCATTCATCATTGGTAAACTCCTTTGATATCAATAGTGAGAATATATCAATGTCTCCTGATTGGTAGATTCTTTCAAGTGTTCAACTTCAACACATCTATTCACACTTGTTAGATTGCTCTTAGGTACCTTGGCATTTTCTATCATTATTGTTCAATTGTCTCATGTTTTTTAACGGTATACATCAATGACCAGTAGTTTTCTCAAATGTTTGACTTCAACTCATTTATTCTCATAGTAAATGTACCATATGCAGTCGTTGAAGACCTCAGGTTGTGTTAGCATCTTATTTCACTTGATAGTTCCTTTAGTTTTTATGTTGGTATCACCTCTCAACTCTATATGTTAAACACTTGTTAACCAACAACTTATATGTTGGCACTCAAGTTTATGTAGTACCGTTACTGCACTTACATGACTTGGTACTTTTATGAGGATTAGTTATATAACATCTTTGTTCAAAAATCCTTCTTTATGATATTGAGGCATAGCTCCATTGTATTCTTTCACAACTATGATCTGATGATCCACTATGTATTCTTTAGCTCATTTTTTACACTTATGTATACATTTTGGATCCGTCTTTTACTTGAGTACCAGACATTCTTTATTATTTTTTAGTAATGGATATTCCCACTTGAGACATGAGTTTTTTTCTGACACCTTCCACGGGTATTTGATGGGTTGGAATCTGGTGATATCCTCTCAGGTTTTCAAATGGATCCTCTCTCTATAATTAATATATTTCAGCCATCATGTTCCCTTCTAACCTCATATATTAGGGGACATTTGTTATAGCATCATTAAGCACTCTTGTAGACCTAATTCTCTTATATGGCCTTGGATAGTCCCTTTACCCTTACAGCCTTGAGTTTATCTTAAAAATGTATATTTCAAAATCCATATGTGACTCTACCTACAAAAAAACATGTACATATGTGGGTCCCAAAACATTACACCAGCATACACATTTTTAAATTTGAGAAAAATAAATAAAACATATTTTTTCGATGGGGTTTATAGTTTTTACCAAGAGCCCACCTACAGTAACTCATGGCCTAACTAAAAAACCTAAATTGAGGTGGTATATATACAACCCTTAGATAGGCCTAATTCATAGAAGAAGATATGTATTGATATTATACTTGATTTCCCCATATCAAGTCTACTTTTCACATGCCTCCTACACTCCCAGTATCTAGGAAACCCTGGTTTCCTTTGTAGAGATGCTCAGTGCCCTTATCTAGCATGTCCTTTCATCTATTAGATAGGTTGTATTCATGGCTTGGGTAGATGGATTTGGTGTAAGGATCCGCCAACGCTTTTGGCCTAGATCAGGTTGTATCTATCACGTCCTTACTATTATTCATCAATAAAGAAACTCATGTCTTGTTCCTGATATATGTTGCCATATTATGAATGATAGTCTAAATTGTTATTTATGTTGATCTACAAATTATTATGCATGTAATTTTAATTATATATTCAATCTATGCTTCTTTGATTGATTTTCAGGTTTGCATAACTTGGAAGAATCAAAGGGATTAGACCCTACAGGAACATCTTCAAACGTAGGACCTCTGGGTACATTCCTAATACCGATTTTAGTCATTTGAATGTTTTTCATGCTGGATTGAGTGTTCTTTATTTATTGATCTATTTCTCTCTTTTGGGGCTTCCAACCCTGGCCTTAGGGATAATTTCCTACCAATAGAATTGGTGACTCCATTGAATTACCATTAGGTATTTCCTAGAAGGGTTATTTTCTTTGTTATGGGTTTTTAGTTTTTTGTTTCCTAGTTTTTTTAGCCTTCTAAAGTCTTGAGTAATTTGGTATTTTAGCCTAATCTTTTATGTCTAGGATTTCTTTTTTATTTTTCCTAAGTTTTCTTTCTATATGCTCTTTTCTTAATAAACGACCACGTACATGTGCAGTTGATTTCAAAGCAATTCCCGTATACAGTGTTTTATTTAAACACAATCATGTATATATGTTGAATTGCACCTTAACAGTCGCATGCAGATCTGGAAAAATGATTTTTTTTCATTTCTTGAATTTGTTTAGGCTTTGACCAAGTTTCTTTAAGCTTTTTTAATCTATGTAAGCTTTGGAATCATCTTATAAACTACTTTTTTTTATCTTTCCTCTTGTTCAATAAATGCTTATGTCAACCTAGGATTTTGAGTTTTTGAATATTCTTGCATTTGAAGTTGTTGGTCATCATAACTATCTTTTGTTTAACCCTACCTTTTTCCTAATCATGCTACTTAAACCCTTGTTTCGCAATTAAATTAAAACCTTTACACATGATTCTTGGTCCCTTTTTGTGATTTTTTTGATATGTGCCATATAGGCGTATTAGTCATTTAAAAGGTTGAATTGGCTTATATTTATTTTTAACTTATCTATTCATATTTCCGTAAGGTGTGGTGATTAAATGTCATTAATCAAAGTCGGAGTTGGTTGGTGTAGGATTTGAAGTTCTTGTACCATTTGTCGTTCTTGTACCAGGTGGACACCTAGCTGATTCATTCTAGATTGACTCCAAAAAAATCATATTTGTTAAAGAATGGTATGAACCTACTACTAAGGGTTTGTTTTATTTTCTGTATCAGGCTTGGAGCATTATGGATGTGCTAAAGATGGAGTGTGGTCATCGTTCAATGTGTTTTTCCTATTAATTTTTTCTTTACCTCCAAGAGCCGAGCATCTGTGCATAAATTAGGGATTCTAGGATAGGTTTAGCTAGCGATACTATGAAGAACTTTGGTACCCTACTGTTGTAATCTTGTAATATTGTATCGCCCTATCCCTTTGGGCTGGATCTATGTTTTTACGATGTATATTTGCATAATAATTTGAATAAAGAAGAAGCGAATGCCAGTTTCATGTATTTCTGGTTCCTCTCATTATTTGTAATGTTTCCCTCACACATTTGATTTCAAAGTTTTCGTAAAGGGAAACGAGCTAGTTGTCTAGGGCCCAACCAATCCATCTCATTCTCCCTATCTTTCATGATGTGCTTAGATCTAGTTATGCTAGTGTTAACATAGTGATTTTTATATACTTGGGCTTGCAGGGTTGGAGAAACCCTTGTGAATCTATTTTTCTTATGCGTGATCTCAGATTTGAGGATTCGTTGTGTGCGTTGAGTGGATTTCTATTTCCGTTTTCAGTATTTTATTTCTTCCTAAAGAATCACACTATTTATTTTATTTTTTGAGAACGTTTCTTGAGTTATTTCTGAAAGATTAGACAGGTTTGTGAGTTTAATAATTTAAGTTTGATGTATTTCCTTATAGCATAGCATGCTCTGATATGAATACAAGTTCTGGCTAAGTGATGATATCTCTATGCATAATTTTATACTATAACAATTTCCTTACATGAACACAAATTAAATATCTCTGAGTATAGAAATTGTTTATGGCATATTTATGGGTTTAAAGACATTATAAAATTAATAGTTTAAGCAGAGTATATTTATCATTGTGACGAAGACCTGAAGAGTGTTGTAGTGTTTTCTTCTCAAAGGTGTATGAAAAGAACCCACTTAAGATTGTGGATGACAAACAATCTCAACAATATAAATGGTTGCTAAACATTGTTGATCTGCAGCAACTGATAGAAACAAAACCTACCAAAGTCCGGATCTATGCCTCAATCATAGTTAAACAACAAAAAGAAAGAGTAATAACTCTAATCATCCAATGGAAACCAGATATACAAACAATAGTTTTATTATAACACCTGTGAAGGGAAAAAATAAATGTTACCGGTCCCCCTCTGTGGGATGGGTTCTTGGCTATCCTCGAACGTCTTCATCTTGTGTAGAGCCTCTCTCCTCTATAATGTGTAAACCCAACAAAAATGGTGTGCGACAATGAAAATAATCAAAGTTACAGCAGTGACCGCAACAATGAAAATAATCAAAAGTGAATAATGACACCCTTCTATTTATAACAAAATATTGAGTTATTCTCGAATAATGAGAAATAATAAAATATTATTGATCCCATTCTTGGAATAACCACTTGGAATATTTTATTATATTTGGTTAGGAGGGAAAAAGTATTTAAAATTTTATTTAAAAATAATAAATAAATAAATAAATTATTTATTTATCATCTCAAGAAATTAGTTAAGGAATAATAAACAAATAATGATTTATTTAATTATTACAAGGGAATTAGTCAGATTTGACAAAGAATAATAATTAATTAGTGATTAATTAATTATTCTTATAGAAAAATAAGATAATTAATGATTTATCTGTTTATTTTTCATAATTGGGTCAAATATGACAATGAATAATAATTAAACAAAGGTTTAATTAGTTATTCCTAGAAGAAAATCAAATAAATAATGATTTATTTAATTATCCTTCATGGCTTTAACTATAAATTACTTAACAAATGTGGTTTATTAAGTAATTTCTCATAGTGAAAGAAATTCTACTATGGTAAAATTGGCTTTACATGGTGTACTTCCATCCTTCTAGTAAATTAGGTTAGATGATCAATTTTTTGGTGATAACAGATTGCCCCCCAACGTATGAGTGTTAGGAGCAAAATGTATGACCGAAGTATGTTGTAGAGACATGATCACTGGACAACACAGGGGATTTAGAGAGAAAGAGACCAATAAAGTTGAAACGAGAGAGGATAGGGATAGAGGGGGTGAGACAAATGCAAGTCTACTTTTATGTTGTGGTACCAGACATCATTGAGACGGGGGAGGCATACCCATACCCGTCGAGATAACTTAGTACAAAAATAATGGTGCACCCAGAAACCTAAAAATGAGCAATGAAGTACATGTTGAATGGCAGATGACATGCTGGCATAACAGAGCCAGAAAATAATACAATGTGTCCCATGTACATAATGCACCTGGAAAAATATGAGCTAGGACTGAATACAATAATATCTGAGTACATGAGATATAAAGGCCCTTCCCTCAAAAATTGGTGGGAAGGAGGATAAAACAATCGAATAAGCCCTATTGAATGGAGAAGGGCTTTGCAAAACTGAATGGATCATCTGAAGGATACGTGCATGCTATGAACACTGTGATTGGTAGGAACTGAACCCATCAAATCTGCGGAACTGCATCTGAGCCTATAGCATAATATGAATTCATTCGGGCATGTGGGGGGCTACTTGAAGGGCCACCCCCTCATGAGGTTGGAAAAATCTCACACACACCCAGGAATCACTGGTACAATCTGCTGCATCACTGGACCATCAAGTGTATGAATTATGAACATGAAATGACCAAGTCAAAGGGAAATAATGAATCTACCTAACTTCATGGCAGAAATAAAGACACACAAATCAAAGGGATGTGATATGAGCAACATTTTTGGAGGTAGAGTGAACTGAGAGAATTAGGAAGGGAATGGCCTTCAGAATCCTCCTAAAATATGCCCCCTCGCCTAAGTGCAAGGGTAATTAGGGGTATACATAGCTTCCATGATGTCCTCATCAGACTGGGAGATAAGCAGATGGGAGGAAGACTAAATACATGATGTGGGAATGTTACCTAGTGCATCAACCTAAGAAAGAAGGTTCACATACGCATATTCTTGAATAGTAGGCGACATGTTAGTAGATGAGGGATCTACGGATGTTGAGACCTGGGATTCTGTCATAAGAGGTTTGATATAAGCATGCATAGAAACCTTAGAAAGGTTTTCCTGCGAGGAACTCAAGGATGAAGACAGGTAAATAATATCGCCTATGGTTTCTGTCATCTCGACATCAGGGGGAGGGATAACGATGGTGGGACCAGAGTCCCCCTGTTATGGTTGACTAGTGGTACTAGAATCCACAAGTAGAGGAGCATATGATCCACTACAAGTGGCCTCATATTTGTGAAGCGCCTCAAGGCAATCGCGAAATTCATCGAGACGAGGGCAACAATGGGAATAGTGATCATCATGATCACACATGGCACAAGGGTAATTTTTGCGCAAGATTATGAGTTTCTTAGGTGGTCTAAGTAAGTTAACATGGATTGTAGGGATATTTGATGCAGGGAACATTTCATGAACCAAAGGTTTGAGTTTAGGAAGTTCAGGACAATTATTGGTAGGTTCCCAACAACTTTACACAAAGCACATGGAGGTGATGGCTTTGGGACCTTAGGGGTTGGAGGAGCTTGGGGAGCCTTATCCTTAGGTTCTTTCCTCTTGGTTTTGGACCCCTGTCTGGATGCTTTCACAATAGGAGTGTGTTCTTGTTGAGGTTGGGATGGAACTAAAGTAGTGGCACGGGTCGTAGGGACTGGTTGAAATGGGGTCAAAGCATGATAAGGTCTTAGATGACCAGGTGGAATTCTTGTAGGTGGATAAATGTATCATGCTGGGATCCCAAAAGTCATGTTAGGAAGGACCAACAAAGCCATGATAGGGATATAAAATACTCCCAAAGGGGGGAATAAGAAAGGTATCTGACCTACAAGGTAATGTGCCGGTGGAATAACTCTTGGATGGTTGAGACTTGGAGGAACAATTCCTAGTGGAAACATAGGAGAGGCACCCACAAATGGAGGAGGTCCTGGGGGGTTGGATCCAGAGGGCTCAGCTGGGATGGAAACAACAAGGTGCTGAGGAGTTGGTTGTTAATCAGATTTACCAACCTCCTTGAGAGCAGCCCATGACACTTGTAACATGCAAACACTCATAGAGTTAGGCTCTGATATGGGAGGGGGAGACCAGGGAAAGCACCCAATAATGAGGAACCTTTATAGACTCTGGGTGAGGGGAGGTGAAAACTATTTATCTGACACTAACGAGATAATTGATTCAGGGGAGGTCACCAATGTCAACTCGTAGTAAGTCAATTAATTGATGGTAATGATCTTCCCTTTATGGGGGAAGAACATCTTGCGGAACACCACAGATGCAATGACTAACATGGCATATGTGTAACTATGACCTAAGAGAATGTTATAATCCAAAGGGACAGCACTGACCTCAATGTCGACATGAACAACCTTTCCCACAAGGGTCACTGGACAGTTGCGGTACAGGATTGGGAGGAGTGTCCATCCCAAGCACAAAAAGTGATGGTGGAGGGGGACAAATCAGGTGACTTAAGTTGTTTCCAAACATTAGTAGACTTCACACAAGTGGATGCACCTTCGTCAATAATGCATCGGGAAATGATGGCATTACGAAATTGGACTGGCATCTGGAAAGCAACAGATGAAGGCAATGGGGTATGTTCTGATGTATCAACAGGAAAGACAATCAAATGATTGTCAAGAGGATCTACTGTGCCCAGGGAAATTAGTAGAGATCTATTTTGATATGGGCATGATTGGAGTACTTCCAGCGTCGACATGGAAGAAGGTGATTGTGACAAGTCGTCTATTATACTATGTGTATGGGCAGCTCGGTTAGAAGTTGTGTCATGACATAATGATCCCTTTGGGATCTTGAGAATTGCCTCAAATTTAGGTTGAGTGATCTTTAATAGACCATTTGGTGTCATAAGAGGCTTAGCAGATGCTTTTGTTTTGGACTCAGTGGCGGATGAAGTCGATGACTTGTCATATTGACGTGACCAAGTTTGTAGGTTAATATCAGATGGATTAACCTCATTAGAGTTCATCATAAGGATCTGGTAGTCATGAGGACTAGAAGGTTGGGGGGGGTGGGCTGCTTGACCTGGATGAGGTTGAGAAGCAACAAATCCTTGCTGAGGAAAAGGATTTGTGAGCACTGTCGATTGAGATGGCACAGGATGCTGAGGCAATTATTGACCTCTAAAAGCTTCTTGAGATTCCCATACTTGGCACATCTGGGGTAAGAGAGGACACTCATGTGTATAATGGCCATGTACACAAAAAAATACATAAGGCTTATTTGTATGAATAACCTTGTTCTGCCTAGGTTGGCTACCCTGTTGCTGGTTGTTAGTTTTAGGTTGGTTCCCCTAGGGTTCACTAGGTTGGTTACCTTGATTACCCTGGTTACCCTTGTTACCCTTCCCCTTATTCTTTTTCTTTGAATTTTGGGGATTGGTCACACTCTATTGTGCAAACACTTGACCCTGAGGGGGTGGTGGCTATTGGGATTGAGGATGCATGGGAGGCCGCGACACTAATGCTTGAGGGGCGGGAGTGCTCGGTAGTGCATAAGGAGGAGAAACAATTTGATAGACAGGTTGGGGCCTTGAAAAAATGTTGCTAGAAGGAGGGGCATAAGTGTTGGAGGAACTGGTGGCCCCCTATGGATAGCCATAACCTTGCTGAGTATATTGTGAAAGGTGTGAAAGGGTTCCAATGATACCGTTGGTAGCGCGAGATACCACCAGTGCATTGGCACTTCTAAGACAAGGGAGTTTTGGAATGACAGTATAGACATAACCAGATTGTCCATAAATCAGGTCATATCTTAGAGCGGTTTGGAGAGCTTCTTCCTCGGTCTAAGGAAAATGGGAGGCAATATCTTTTCCAATGGGAGATAAAAGGCTCCTAAGAAACCAATATAGATAGACACGTCTTTGAAGGGTGGGGCACGACATGTGCTCCTCCTTCAACGCCACTCTTGAAGATGGTCGGAAAGGCAAGTGGTGGACGACTAGCGGAATGAGGTCAATAGCTCCATATCAGTGTCATACCGGAGAGGTAACTAGAAATATGAGAGGAATGATTTAACAAGCATTGTGAAAACGAAATGAGATGTAGCAGGTTGGTCTACATACGATTTTGCAGTGTCTCTAGTGGCATGCGTTGGAATAGACGAAGACGAATGGAGTCATCGATAATGAAGTTGGACGAACACCACATGTAGAAGGATCGAACATGGTTCGTAGGATCCTCTCGAGCATTATCCTCAAACTTTGGGATGTCTGAGGGAAGCTTAGTTGGCATAGAAGGCCAACCATCATCGTGGTGTATAGGGTCGTTTATCAACTGGTTAAAATCTGGTATACTTAACCTAACCATAAAGGGGAGCATGGGGGCTTTTGGAATGGTTCTTGAGACTGTTTCGCTGGATGTGACCACTGGCATAGAACTGGAGCCAACACCAGGTTGGGTTCCTGCACTAGTTGTGGGTCCAGAAATGGTGATGATATGTGGTAAAGGAGGCTCAGAATCAAATGAGGAATTAGATGAACCAGGAGAAGAGTCAGTGTAGGGACTCGAAGGGCTATGAACTCGAACCCGATGAGGAGGGGTAATATTCCCAAGATGAAACTTTGGTTGAAGGCCTAATAGTCTCCACGACAAATGCCTTAGTGGCACAATGGTGGTACGACACAAGTGACACGAAAAAGGTGAAGGGAGATCAACAATATGCCTTTGTCTTGATGAGGGGAGATAAATTTATTATGTTAAGTCTTAGCTTGGTGGTGTAAACCAAGTGCCCTTCACTTAAGGTGTGTTTGTGTGTGCAAGTGTATTTATTGATTAAGCCCAGATCGTGTTTGTAAAAAATCAAAAAACTTGTTGAAAATAAACTAAAATTAACAATAGAAAATGAATAGCAAAACAATTAACTAAACCCCACCCAAACTGGGTTTGTAAACGCTATGTTGGTTGGAACATAGTTACCGATCAAACGAGAACTATTACCTCAAAACAGGTACTTGAGCCTAAAAATCCCATAAAAACATGAAAAAACACCTTGAAATCGAAAAGTGTTGATACCAGAATAAAGTTTAATTTTTTTTTTCCAGTAAATTTTCAATATTTTTTAAAAATAACAGTAAAAAATAATAAAATCCATTTTGTTTGGTGCAAAAAACACCTTGAAATCAAAAAATGTTGATGCCAGAATAATGTTATTTTTTTAGGGTACATTTTCAACACCTTTTAGTAATGATGTTAAAAACAAATATCGTGGCTCTGAAAAACTTTAAATTTCCAATGATTTTCAAGTATGGCATTAACGATAAAATATCACACTTTTGAAAACCCTTACAATTCCAATGATTTTTAAGCATGACATTTGTTGGGTTGTGTTATATTCTTTCCACAACTAGCTGATAACCCCTCGCCTTGAGAAATTTTTTTTGGGCCCTATATTAGGTTGGGCAGACCTGCCTATGGTTTTGTGCATGGTTTGCGCACATGGTTTTGGACGCGATGGTTTTCGGTCCATGGTATTGGATGCTTTGGCATGTATAAATATGTATTGTAACATTGAAAGGAACATAATGAAAAATGAAGCTGGTAGTCCCGGTTTTGGGATCTAGGAAAAAATCTCTGTGTAAATGTGTTTTATGTGTTATGCTCTCGCAATGTTTATTTTCTGTGTTTTATAATTCGTATGCAAGTAATTTCTGTACGGGGCTAAACGTACAACATTAAATTTAAAATATGAATTCTTTGAAAACCCTTAAAATTCTAACAATTTTCAAGCATGGTGCTAAGAAAAAATATTTATAATTGTTTTCAGCCATAACATTAAATATAAAATATCACAACTTCAAAAAACATTAAAAATCTTGATAATTTTTCAACCATGGAATTAAAACCAAATATTATGACTACAAAACAATCTTAAATTTTCAAAATATTTTAAGCATGACATTATGGAAAAAATTTATGACTAAAAAAAACTTTAAAAATGAACACCTGAGTGAAAGAGTTATTATATCAAGAGTAATTTTTTTAAATGCTAAATGTATAACGATTTTGAAATCTTAGCCTAACACAGCTTGATACATTGTGAAAAAAAAAATAATAATAAAAATAAATAAAAATAAAAAAATAAAAAAAACGACTATCAAATTGACATGCATTGTAGGTGAGTTCAACCCATTGTAATGAAAACTTAGAGACCAACCATGAAATTAACACATTGTGGGGTAGACCCGAGTCATTATAACGAAAAATTTAAAATCAACTATCAAA
>APFE031641844.1:54052-89657 GCA_000404065.3 Pinus taeda
TTATGTTTTATTACTAACATGAAAATCTCCAACATTTAAAAAAAATTATCCACACTTAATTCATTAGAAAATTTAATATGTAAAAACTAAGCCCTCTCAACAAAAAGGGTTGATGCTCATCAACACTTTTCAAAATCAAGATGAAAATCACTAACAAAAAAACAAATATGTTCACACTTGATACATAAAAAAATTTAAAGTGTCAAAAATAAGCCCTCTAAAAAAATGTGTTGATGTTGCATCAACAATTTTCAAAATCAACATGAAAATCACTAACATTTAAAAAAAATTGTTGATGTTGCATCAACACTTTTCAAAATCAGCATGAAAATCACTAACATCAAAAAAAAAGGTTCATACTTGATACATAAGAAAATTTAAAGTGCCAAAAATATGCTAAAAAAAAAGTGTATTTTGGTATCACTACTTTTCAAAATCAGGTGATTTTTTTCTACCTCAAAAAAACGGGTACCAGTTCACTTTTTCGTTTGATCGGTAACTATGCTTTGGTGGCTAAATTGACAAAAAGCACACTAAAAAGGTCAAGGGATCTAAATGTCGGTGTGACTGGGATCAAGTGACACTAAGCTACTGGAAAGTGGTGTAGCAACAACAAAAACTAGAGGGGAAGATCGCTACAAAAATATAGGGAGATGGGTGAAACACCTAGGGCAACCAATGGGACCTTAAGGCCAATGACCTAACAATTTGTAATATGAAAATATGGATGGTGACAACCTATCTTTATAGATCTAAAACAGAAGGGTATAGATTTGGAAAATATGGGTAAAAGTGTTGCAGAAACTCAGACTTCTCACTCAGCTAAACTCCTATAAAGGTGGAAGCGTACTAGAAGGCCTAGGGGGGCTATATTCAACTTCAACGAGTAAATTAGAGTATACCAAGGCCTAAATGGGATGATACAGAGGTCATACAACCCAGCAGACAACTCTCTTCAAAACCTAGAAACAGATCTAAGAAAAACCCTAAAACCCATAAATCGCAGGTACTGACTTGTTTCTAGGTGGGATCGTACTTTTTGGGCTAATAAGTGTGCTCTCGCCTCCAGATCGGGCTTTTTGGGCTAAAAAGTGTGATTTTTTCTCCGTGGATCTCGATCGGAAAATCTCAAAAAATATTGTTGCCTTTATCGTGGTTGGTTCTTGTGACCTATGGAAAAGCTTGCGGAATTCAAAAATTTAATAGATCTACAGTTAAAAAGCTAGGAAAAATTAAGATATTTGAAAAAAGAAGAAACCCTAAGCTGAAAACCGAAGGTCACCCAAGTTTCTAGATTTGAAGTATAAACCCATTAGAGTTGCCAATTTTGTTGTAGTGTTTTCTTCTCAAAGTGTACGAAAAGAACCCACTTAAGATTGTGGATGACAAACAATATCAACAATATAAATGGCTACTAAACATTGTAGATCTACAACAACTGATAGAAACAAAACCTACCAAAGTCTGGATGCATACCACAATCATAGTTAAACAGCAAAAAGAAAGACTAATATCTCCAATCATCCAATGGAAACAAAATATACCAATAATAGTTTTATTAGAACACCTGTGAATGGAACAAATAAATGTTACTAGTCCCCCTCTATGTGATGGGTTCTTGACTTTCCTCAAACGTCTTCAGCTTGTGTAGAGTCTCTCTCCTCTATAATGTGTAAACCCAACAAAAATGGTATGTCATAATGAAAATAATCAGAGTTACAATAGTGAGTGCAACAATGAAAATAATCAAAAGTGAACAATGAATGGAAAACCCTTCTATTTATAACAAAATATTGAGTTATCCTCAAATGATGAGAAATAATAAAATGTTATTGATCTCATTCTTGGAATAGCCACTTGGAATATTTTATTATATTCGGTTAGGAGGGAAAAAATATTTGAACTTTTATTTAGAAATAATAAATAAATTATTTATTTGTCATCTCAGGAAATTAGTTAAGGAATAATAAACAAATACTGATTTATTTAATTATTCCTAAGGGATTTAGTCAAATTTGACAAAGAATAAAAATTAATTAGTGATTAATTAATTATTCTCATAGAAAAATAAGAAAAATAATGATTTATTTGTTTATTTTTCATAACTGGGTCAAATATGACAAAGAATAATAATTGAACAAATATTTAATTAATTATTCCTAGAAGAAAATCAAATAAATAGTGATTTATTTAATTATTCTTCACGGGTTTAACTATAAATTACTTAACAAAGGTGGTTTATTAAGTAATTTCTCATAATGAAAGCAATTTTACTATGGTAAAATTGGCTTTACATGGTGTACTTTGATCTATCTAGTAAATTAGGATAGATGATAAATTTTTTGATGATAACAAATAAGGTTAAGTTTCATCTTTTGGATAGCATATTTTCATTTACAACACAAGAGTTTTTCCTTTCTGCTATCATGAGAATTCCCTTCAGTCTTTGCAGTTATCTTTTTATTCAATGCTTGCTTTGGATTGGAAGTCTTTTTCGTTAAAGTTCGAGCTGAAGTTTTATTTTTGGTTTTTCTCATTTCCAATTTAATGGCCATATTACGTTAATATATGAGTGATGGGTGGTTGAAAGCAAGCTCGTTATAGTGCAGGAACAACGAGTTCTAAGTGTAGTAACAACGAGTTCTAAGTGCAGTAACAAAGTGTTCTAGTAAAGGAATAGAGAGTTCTAGTACAGGAACAGAGCATTCCAGTACCAGAACAAAGTACTCCAATGTAGGAACAAAACTCATTTTGGTATAGGAATGTGATTTCTCTGGTACATGAATGAGGTATTTTCAGTAAAGGAAACGGATTTAAAGGCATAATAGAAAATCATTCTTTTTGTTTTCTAAGCATTAGAATTCAATCATAGGAACATACTTTATCTTTTAATATCTTTTGAGATTGATTGCAAGGCATGCTTTAATTTTTCTGTCAAAGCTTTTGGTGAGTATTTTTCTCGAGTAAATCTAGAACCCAGAGTGGCTTGGTGTCATTTTGTTTAAATTTTTGCTTTGAATCTATTTCTTGTTGATTTTGCAAAATTTAGTTAATGGATTAGAAGTAGGATTTACAGAAGTTAAAACCAGAAGTCTTCGACATTTCCTGTGCTATGCCTCAAATCTTACATGGCCCTGGTTTGACAAATCAAGTGTTGAAGGAGTTCACTGAATTGTAACTCCAACACCCAACAGAAGTTGGGTTCTAGGTCCTCCTTGTGAAGTATCTGGTTGTTCTATTTCTATAGAACAGATCTTTATTGTTGTTGAAGTTGTTGATAACCCAGTTTTGAATTTTCTTTTTCTATGACCTATAAGTTGGCATCTTTTTGCTTTCTCTTTCTAGTTTTTTTGAAAAGGGCTTGAGATTCTTTGGTGAATGTGAGATTTCAATTTTCTAAGGTCTTTCTAATTCTCCCAGTCTGTTGCATCTTTTTTCCAAGTTCTTGAAGTTGTAAGTCTCTTATTTGCACTAGCTTTTCAATCTTTATGATGATATTTGCGACTAGGTGAACTTGAGTTTTCTTTATACTTTGGATTTAAGATATTTGATTTGCTTACCTTTTTGAACTTTCAGTTTTCAAGATACTTAAAAGAAAAATAAAATCACTTTCTTGTTGCTTTCATTTCTTTTTTTATTGGTTTTGTAACCTTTCTGGTTTTGGCAAATGTAAAAGTTGTTGTGATAAGGTAAAATATTTATTTTTCTCTTTTGGAAGTGTATTTTGCTTTGGGATTTTTTCTCTTTGTTGTTTGGATTTTCCTTTGTCTTATTGGTCACATTTTCTTTCCTTCAGAATTATCTTTGAATACTGCATTTACACACTAGTGTTTATTAAGTTAGATGCAATTTAGATATTATTTAGTTCTTTTTGTTATATTTTGAATGTGTCAGTGCCAGATTGGAAAAGGAAAAAAATAGCTTTATTACGTTTCTCGTATTACCTTATAGAAGTCTCTATTCATCGAAGAAAATAAGAGTTGCATTTCCATGTAGCCTACATTTTTCTTATTGATTTATTTTGAAATATAACACCATAATTTGCACTTCTATTTCCCTTGTCCTAAACAACAAACAGTTAAAATGAACGTGAAAATTAAAATGAACTAGATTTTTTTCTTTTTGGCATAGCAACATCAGCTAGTTTAGGGCATTTTAGGGTCTTGGAATAGGTGTGTGGAGAGTAAAATCTCCAAGGCCACTGGAACTAAAAAGTATAGAAGTTGATTATTGAGTGGAAATATAGTGTCATTAAGCTATCTAGGAAATCTCCTCCTCTAACACAATATTCAAACACGAGGACGTGTGAAGATAGGGAAAGAGAGATACCCCCTTTCCTACTTGTTGGATCATGCACCCATGACAGTTCCCCGCAACTTCCAATTACGAGATGGTGACCTTAATTGCCTTTCCTAGGGACCACATAGGTGAATATGGGGGGAATACCTATGGTACCTGAGGTAAATGTTGCATCACTTTCATAGTACTGCTGGAGGGTTCCCTCGCGAAGCTTGGGTAGTTGCACTAGAAAAGGCTATTGTCTATAGGTCATCATAACTTCTTCTGATACCTTTGCTAGTATGCTTGAGTCTTTATCATCCCAACTTACCTTTGGGAGGTCCTTTTCTTTGCTTTCTTGTATTTTGGTGCCCAGTTCTAATCACTCAGAGCAGAAATAATTGGAAGTTGTTTGCTTGCTTTTATCTTTAGGACTTTTTTTAGTGAGTGCTTTATGCTCCTAGCCTGCCTTAGGTGATTTGATTCTTTAATTTTTCTTTATATATAATGGCGGTTGATTGACAGATTCCTCGGTCTAGAAGGCTTCGTGAGCTTTCACCTACAAGTGTCGAGCCTTCACCAAGAAGGAATAGGAGTAATAAAGTTATTTCCTTTGAACCAGTGCAATCTAGTGCAACAAAGACAAATCCTTCACTCAAGGTTCCTATTTTAGAGGGAGAACCTAGTCTAGCTCATAATTATGGTGGAAATTCTCTATCTCTTGCTAGAGTACTCTTCTAGTCAAAAGACCAAGTAGAATTTAAAGATGTTCCAAATTGTTGGCGAGAAAAAATTCCCTAAGGTAAGAGTTGACAATCTCAATAGATCGAAGGAAGACATCAACAAGAACCATACTTTCAAGAAAGAAAATTATACTAACTACCAAATTTGGGTTTGAGAGGAGTAACTGTAGGTCCTATGTTTGATGTCAATCCCATACGGTCCAAACCCTCTGCTTCCTCCCAAGCAAGAAAACCTGCAGCATAGTTCAGAGAAGAATATACATAGCAAGTAGTTCAAAGTGTGTGCATAATAAACATGTTAGATCATCAAGCATAAACATATAAATAATGAGATATTACACATGAATAATAAAAACATGAGATCATAACATATGGAAAAATAGATAGAGCTTCTTTATTGCTATGAGTAAAGAGTAGTGGAGAGATACAACTTGATTTGACCATGACACCAATGAAACCTTCCTCTGGATCTGTCCAACCCAAGCCTCAAAGATCACCTCTTGAGCATGTGAAAAAGGATGCCATATAATGAAGGATGAGCATCTATACAAGGAAATGAGGGTTTCCCATGATTGGGAGTGCAAGAGGCACAAGGAAAATCATACTTGATCTGGGACTGAAAAGACTATAATGTCGATATCCTATCTCCTTGATCCTTTTAGACCCTCCCATAAGGTGTATAAATACCACCAGAAATTAGTTGATTCAGTTAGGCCACAGGCTCTTGTATGTGGTATTTCGGTGAAACTCGTAAACCCCACCCAAAAAATAGGATATTATTTTATTTTTTCATATTTTAAATAATATACGCGGGTTATTTATTATGGTACCCATGTGTGTACACACTTTTTAAAGGGCGGAGTCACATATGGAATTAAAAATATTGTCCTTTAATAAATGATCAAGTCTGTATGGGAAAGGGCTTCCCAAGGCCATACCAAAGCATTAGAAATACAAGAGTGTCGAATGATCCTAAAACAGATGCCCCTTAATATATGAGGTCAGAAAGGGTACATGATGGCCGATATGTATCAAGTACAAAGAGACATCATATGAGGACCTGAGAGGAGATCAAAAAGAAGACTCATGTCTGAGGTGGGCATACCCATGCTTAGAGATAGTAAAGCATGTTCATCGATCAAGTATAGAGTAGATCCAACATGTATACAAAAGTGTACATAAAATATTGAAGAATACATAGTCGATCATCTAATCATAGCTGCAAAGGAACACAATGGAGCTATGTATCAATATCACATATAGAAGAAAATATGATCAATGATGCTCTAAGAATGTGTGATCACTGAGGCTGCATAACTAATCCTCATAATAGTACCAAGTCATATAGGTGGAATAGTGCACTGCATAAACTCGAGTGTCAACATACACGATGCTAGTGTGATGAATTGCAACATATAAGGGTGGCTGGTAACACTTGTAGAAAACTGAAGGAGATGACAAGTGAACTAAGATGCTGACACAACCTGAGGTCTTCACTAACTGCAGATGGTACATTTCTACACTATGGTAATAAATGGGATGAATTAGACCATGTGAGAAATCGTTTGATTACCAGTCATTGATCTATACAGTTAACAAACGTGAGACAACTCATTGATAATGATGATGAGAGTAAAGGTACCACAGTGAAATCTAACAAGTGTGAATAAATGTTTTAAAGTCAAACACTTGAGAGAATATATCAATCATGATGCATTGATGTATTCTCACTGTCGATAATGAAGGAGTTTGTCGTTGATGACTGAAAACCCTAAGGTACTGAAAAGAATGACTCTAGATCTTGTTCTAAGAGAAATGAGTTGGAGTCGATGGGAAAATATCTTCTGGAAGGGAGGCATTAAGGCATCCAACATCAACCAACACGAGTGTAACCCGCAGGCCAATTATTTGGAAGAACTCAGGCGAAAAGAGATGAAGTAACCATTCTGAAGTATGTGTCCATCGTACAAAAGATGTGGCTAGCACACGACAGAAACCCTATGAACCAACCAATAATGAGATCTGACATAGAGGCAAGGAATCCCCCAATAGGGTCAAATGTAAACCAAGGTACTGCATGAATACCAAAGTGTGATAATGTATGCTGACGTTGAACACAAGGGAAACACTCAGTTAAAGACCTGTGATATTAATTAATGTTGAGCACAAGGTCACCTATAAATGATGTAAATAGGGCCAAGGTGTGGCTCTAGGCCTACTCTTAGAGAAATTTGTCAAAATCAATAAGAAAAAACTCACCAGCAAGAAGTTAGTGGAGACCTTCTTAACTGGCACAAGCGAAGGACCAAATAATTGATGTGATACTAAAGATAACTTGAAAGCCAAACATGGCTGACTGAAAATGATTCAAGAGACATTTCAGAATGGTTGACACAGGTTTACTCCCTTGAACAAAAGCACAACTCAAAATGTGACTCTATGGAAACATAAAATAACTTTGTATAAGTTTGCATTGTATGAGGAATTAACAAACTCTCCATAACCAATCACAGGAGGACTGACTTAGAAACAAGGTTATGTCTCTCCTAAAGTCAAACTAAGTCCCATCCCAATGGAGTAAAGACTTGTTTTGAGTGCCTTGTTCAAGGGTGACACAAATGATTGTTGTTGCCATCAAATACAGAAGTAAATGTCTCATTCCCAGTCTTTTTTGGAATATATGAATTTTTTTTATCTTTTTCATATTTAAAGCTTGGAAAAGAATAAAAGAATGCCTATAATACAGTGGAAATAACGAGTGTTAAGGGTAGATGCACTAGTTCCTAGGACTGGTACATTCCTAGGATCAATGCAAGGTGGCAAATATTGGTCATCAACACTCAAAGAAATGTTCTTTCCATAGATAAAAGGTGTCAAGTCATAGAGGATAATTAATGCATGGTTTGAACTTGCATAAAGGTCATGGTCAAAAGTGGCTTATAGATGAATCCAAGTGAATTCTTCTTAAGGCCAAAAGGGTACAAGTATTCAATATTCAATGCAGCAATACAACTTAACGCATGGGAGCCTCTAGGGTATAAATTCATAATGGTAGTGAAGAAAAAGAGGAATAAGGCCTCATCAAAAAGTCATGGAGAGACTAAAGAGGACTCCAGAGCCTAAACATTTCTTGTAGCATGGGAGACATATGCTAGTGAGGATCTAACTAGGAATCCCATGGAAGGAATGCCTCTACCACTATGTTATGGTTTTACAAGACAGTGAGTGAAATTGGATTGAAAACCACAACTTAATGGGGTTGACCCTATGGAAAAATATCACAGTATGAGGTTATGATGCATAATGCAATGCAAAAAGTGACATGTCCTAACCTATATGCCAGTAACAAAAATGATACCTACCATAGTATGTGCTTGTGGAGTCAAAGTGGTGAGAAAATGTCACATAGTCTTCATTTACTCTAGAAAACAATCTCCCCCAACACTTCAAGCCAAAAAGTTAAAAATTTCATGAACTAATAAAGTTAAAAATTATGAACTTTATAAAAGTGGGTTTTAAAATTTTAATATAAAATGACATTTTGACTCACCAAAATTTAATTTGCACTTGCAAGTATTGAGAGCTTGGGATAAAACTTGGGCAACTCCATTTCATCGATTTCCTCAACCAATTCATCAACCAAATCTTCCAGGTAATTCTAAATCAATTATCTCATCCATTTGAATGCATTTTAAATGGATTCATTTTTAATTGTAGAATTTTGTTTTAGAAATTTCCTCTCCATGTAAGCGGGTTGGCTCTTTGGAAACGGTACATAAAAATCCCTACATGCAAGTTTCAAAAGAAAAATTTGTGTGTATATGTGACTATATATTAAGAAAGTTTCATAAGCGTAGAGAAGAATGAAAAATCCGATTTATAATGGATGAATTCCCTCAAATTTACAGGATGACAATAATTTGGAGAGAGAGGGAGCATAATGATGTTGACAATGAGGTTTTAAATGATCCTTTGGCATTGGATGCATTAAGAGGATGCAGATTGCTCAAGTTTTTTTATGATGCCAAATATGAAAAACCAAACTCGATTATTAGAGATTCTTATTCATTATTGGGATTCAGAGAAAGAACTCTTTATGATTGACCAGATGCCCTTACAGATTGAGGTAGAAGATATTTACTTCATCACAGAAATTTCTTGAAGAGGGGAAGTAGTTGATCTGAAAGAGAGGGCCCAGGGAGGCCTGAATGTTTCAGATTACATAGACCATCTCTACTATACATTAGGGACAGACAAGGCTAGGACACATATTCCAATAAAAAATGTAGGAAGCCTACATATTAAAATTATCCTCTTTACCATTGTCAGGGTAGCAATCTCGGCATCATTACATCATGCCTCTCAACCTGCCATGTTCTTGTTAGTATAGTGCCTTCGTCTAATAGTCTTTGATTGGTGCACAGTGCTCTTGGTCTGCATGAAGAAGAAATTGTCTTTAGTGAGACAAGGTAAAATTAATCATTTTGGCTATGGAAACATACTTTTCTCATTTTCCTTTGAGAGATTCCCATCACTTCAACCCAGAGTGTCTACAACCATTAGTAGTCCCAAGGATTTGAGGATGGCTAGATGGGTCAACTTGATCAAGCGACTTGGCAAAGGTGAAGTCACTCGAGTTCTTCCTCTGGTGGGAGAAACACGTTGTAGTTATAAATGACTACCCTTATGTGGGCATATATTATCGAGAGGACCTGGAACTAACACTTCTCGAGGAAACTGCATGGAGGGATATTGGTAAAAAAATTAAATTTTTATGTTATTTGAATTATTTTGGATTTTTAATATGATCTTAAGAAGTTAAAATTCTTTTTCCATGAAACAAAAATCTTACAATATTATTTGATCATGATGTAGATGTTGGACCAGTGAGACTTGAGGGTTTACCTAGGTGGAAGCAGAGACATGAAGAGAGTGGCAACAGAGCCTGAGAGAGTCCTTCATGCAGTCCAGAGGAACTTGGAGATTTTGACTCCCTAGGTTCCCATGGTAGTGGTAGAGGATCTCCCTGATGCCATTCAGAGATGAGTGGCAGGAGTACCACGGGAGTGGGTTTGGCTCCTTCGATGGGTGGCGAATGCCATCATATTTTTTTGTGACACTCATCTAGGGTAGGGCCCACAGACTTAGATTACATGACTGGTCTTTTATGGACATGATCGGGCTTAAGCCCTAATTTTGTAGGAAATTTGTCTACATTTTGTAACATTTTGGACATATTATTTATGATTTTATGATATTTTTGGTTTTAACATGATGAATGATTAATGTGCCAATATAATGTTTGATTAGCTATAGAATCAGCAAGTGAATTTTCTAATCACGAAATATGAATAAAGGTAATAAAATTAAATGATCTTTGTAATAATATCACTCTCAAAAATTGGAAATGTAATTTAAAGGATCTCTGGCATGATACATGTTATTTAATTGACACACCACCAATTGTGAATCCAAATAAACCACTAACGATTCAATACCAAAAGATATTACTTCAGATAGTAAATTAATGACAACATTGTATTCAGCCATATTGTTGGAAGCGGGACCAATACATATGCCTCTTGAGACTCACAATTGACCAGATGGATAATATATTACCCAAGCAGTGGAAGCTAAGTTCTGAGTATGCCTACTGGAACCATCGGTGAATCTTAGATAAACTAGATCACCCATCGAAACTTGCCGACATAGATCAAAAATACCAATACCACCACGAGACCCATAGACAGAAACAAACAACTATGCATAATATTTACAAAACAAATCAAATGCTAGGAAATATCCTAGGCATAATAATTCTCAAGATAGAGCCCATTTTTGGGCTTCGAAAGCATGTTTCCATTGAAATCAGCCAACTCATATGCACCTTTCTTCAAGACCTTTTTGATGATAAAATGACGGTACCAAATGGGTTTTAACTTGCTTTCCCCCAATGTGTTCTTATCTTGGTCATAGACCAAGACAAGGTCACATTCAGAGAAAACCCTAAGATGCACAATCTTGTCATATTGGGCCTTTACTCTCTTTTATGAGCTTCATTCATTGTGGTTCCATCCTGACGCTTCTCATCGAGATGTTCCAAATGAATAAGGCATTCTTCAAGACTGGTGGTGTCTAGAAGAAGTTGAACTGCTAATTTAAGAGACAGGATCTCATATTCCACAAGGAAGATTGATTCCAAACCATAAACTAGTTGAAAGGGAGTAAAACCCATAGTGGTCTTGACAGACATCTGGTATGCCCAAAGTGCAGGATATATCATGATGTTCCAGTTATATTTAGCTTTATTGATTATTCTTTAAATTATATCTTTTAGGGATTTTTTTATAGCTTCAACCTATCCATTTGCTTGAGGGTAGTATGGAGACGAATGCTCTTATCAAAATCCCAATTATAAAGCCTTAAACATCATCTTATTCTAAAAATAACTGTCATGATTAGTGACAATCTCCCTTGGAATATTGAAACATGAAATAATTTGGTTAAATACAAAAAGATTTTTGTCTCACAATCATTATTGAAAGTAGGCATAGCTTTGACCCACTTAATAAAGTAGACTACTTCTGCAATAATGTACTTGTGACCCTTAGTCAAATCTAGGTTATAAGTCATAAAATCATTGCCCCATTTAGAGAAAGGACCAACAGTGATGACAAGGAAAAGCGGAACTGGGTGAGTGCATATTTTTCGAGTGTATACTTGACAAGGATGGCACTTCTTGACTGCTTTCAATGCAATCTTTCAAAATCGAGGGCCAAAACTAGCCTGTACACAAGATTTTTTTGCCTATAGCAAGCCCAGATAGATGACCTCCACAAGATCCACTGTGGCAATAATTGAGTCAATCCCATGACGATACAAAGTGTCATCGATAATAATATAATTTTTAGCTAGGTGATGCAATTTTCTACATCCATCCTTCAAAAACGTCTGAGGGAACTTCAAAGTCTGAAGATATACTATGATGTCTCCAAACCAATGATCTTGTGAAGATATGAGGAAGAGATATTCATTAGGAAATGACTCTTCATAAACAACATCCTCTTCACAAGGCAACTCCAAAATCAATTCTGTGAATACCAAAAAAAATTTAGATTTGGCTGACCTAAATTTGACATCAAATTCTTGTAAGATGACAACCCATTTATTATAATTTCCCCTAATCACTCACCTACCGAGGACAAATTGGAATGGGTTGACATCAGCCAACACAAAAGTTCTTCTAATAAGAATGTAATGACGGAGTTGTTGGACAATGTGAATGGCTACCAAAGAACATTTCTCCATATGAGAATGCCTAAGTATAGGACCAACTAAGCCTCACATCAGATAATAAATCACATTCTCTCTAAGAGCATCATCTTCCTGAACCAGAACCATACCAATGGTTGATTCTACTAAAGTGATATACAAGAGTAAATCCCTGCTATAATCGGGTTGACTCAAAAAAGAAGCATAGGTCAATACGTTTTTCAAAGCATCGAAGGAGCATTGATTGAAATCATCCAAAAGAAATGGAACTCCTTTCTTCAGTAATCGCATAAATCCTTTCGTAATCTCATCATAATTTATGATAAATATCCTTAAGAAATTGGATTTTCCTTTGAGACTTTGAAGTTTACAAATAGTCAATAGGGGAGGCAACTAAAGTATTTCCTCAACATTGAATGGATACACATGAATCCCTTTATTGGACACAATGAATCCTAATAACTGACCATATGTGATAGTGAAAACACATTTATTAGGGTCCTACCTGATCTTATAGTGATGACATCTTTCAAAAACTAAATGAATGTGTTTTGGATGATCTGTTCTCTTTCATGAACGAGCATCTAGGTCATCTAAATATGCCTCTATTATGTGCTTAATGTCATGGAAAGCGTAAGGCATGGCCCACTGAAAAGTATCTCCAACATTTTTTACGCCAAACAACTTCTTCTTATATGCAAATGTACCCTAGGGGAAAATAAATGTTCTCTTGTGTTGATCTTCAGGACTGATAGTTATTTGATTATAACTCGAGAAACCATCCATGCAAGAAAATACCTCATTTCCAGCACACTCATCAATGAGTTGATCGATAAATGGAGTGAGAAAATTATTTTACGACAAGCCTTATTCAAATCCCTAAATTCGATGCATACCCAAATCTTTCCTTGCTTTATATCAACGGGGATTGGATTTGATACCCACTCAGTTAGAGGAATGAGGTATATGAAACCCACCTTAGGCAGCTTTTCAACCTCAGCTTTAATAGTTGCAGCTTTCCTAGGATTTATGGTTCAAAGCTTTTGTTGTAAAGGCGTAGCATTTTAGTATGTTTTGATCTCATGTTAAACAATCGATGGATCAATTCCAGGCATTTCTTCATAAAACCACACAAACACATCTCGAAACTCCTTAAAGAAGTCAGTATAAATATTGATTTCTTTAGGGGATTATTCATCTTTGATGAAGATATTCTCGATGATATTTGGATTCCTTGAAATGTTCGCTGGAATGGGTCATGATATATTAAATATATTACCTTCGGAAAAAATCTGTGATGGGACCAAAGGATTTAGAATTTTATGAACACTTCCAATTGAAGAAGGATTGGACAAATTTGATTCAACTTCATGCAAATTAGGGAGAAAATATTGTTGATTATGCAAATCATCCCACGGTCTTTATGCACTAGTCATTGCTTCTAAAATTTCCTCTTCGAATGGTAAGACAATGTTAAGGAACTCCATAGCTGAAGTAGAGTCAACAGTACAAACTGGAGCCACATAACCATCCAAATCCTCTGATGGGGGAGGAATGGGATCAAAATTTGCAGAATTCACAATAGATTGGTATGTGATTTATGTTGCAGATATAGGATATGTCATTCCACCTACTTTCCCCTCTTCTAATGTGGTAATAGGGGGGTTTTAAGGGCCAAGGGTCAAAAAAATAATAATTTATGAACAAACCTTTTCAAGGAGCAATCTTGCAAGATGAAATGGAATTAATATGAGTGATGGGAGAAGGAATATCAAAAGAACCCATCAACAAGGAATACATTCCAACTCCCAAATTCTCGACAGGTTGCTTGTTATTCTTCACTAAGGGGATAAGAGTCAAAGGATGCATTGGGATCATTAGGAGAATAATCAATTTGATCAATTATAACAATTATCCCTTTATGAGGGAAGAATAACATGTGAAACAATGATGAAACAATGGCATCCATTGCACAAAACTAATTTTGACCCAATAAAATATTATAATAAAGGTTAGCATCAACTATCTCTATCTCGACATTGACAACCTTACCCCCAACACAGACTGGAAAGTTTGGAAGAATTCAATGAGGCCTGTGAGAATCACCATCGAATGAAGTAAGGATATTAGGGGGAGGAACAACTTTTGGAGACCTGATAGCCTTCCAACATGATATCAACATGACGCACGTGGAATCTCCTTTATCAACTATAGTTCAAAAGATAATATTATTTCGATATGTAGCTTTAATCTAGAAATCCATGTGATGAGGGAGTCTCTAATGTAATAATGTAATAACAAGAGATTTATTCGTATCTACTTCTCTGATCACGGTGATCAATGCACTCCTTTATGTGGAACACGATTGGAGTACCTCTAACACTGACATTGCACAGGGGCTCTGAGCCAGATCTTCGACAATAGAATAGTTCTGAGAAGCCCCAGCGTTGGGATTGATAGTTGAACATTTTGTATAGGCTTTCTGCATTCGAGGTATAGACTCAACTACAAGCCTCTTTATATGGAGTGGCTATGGGATATCAGAAGAATCCTTAGCCTTAGAAGGTTTAGGCTCACAATAATCATGTGATCTTGTAGCAACATCAACCTGAGACCTTACCATATATACATTTGATGTATATTCCCTATCCTGGTTTCCCCCTGTGTGGGTTCCAGTACTAGCATTAGCACTAGCAAGAATTTGCTTCCCTTGGGGAGAAGCATTAGTAAACATAGATTGGGAAGTTGAAGAACCCTGCTGAGCTAACAAATACTGAGCATCCTGAATCTTAGGGAAAATATGGGTAATATGATCCCATTGCATAACTTGCATGGGAATTTTACTTTATTTTTTTATTCCTTTTTTCCCTCTCTAGTATCATTTTTGGGCTTGTTTACATTTCCCTTCCCAACCTTAACTTTCTTCTTACCACATCCCTTATTCTTCCCATCGGATTGTTGTTTTCCTTTGGGATTTGAAGATTGGAAAATATTGACTACTAAAGATTGGGAAGGAATAGACATTTAAGACATAGCTTATGCTGGAGAAGTAGATTGCAAAGACAATTGTTGCAATTGATTCAACAAGTTATCCATACTACTATCAATTGGACCTACAATTCCATCAACAAGGGGTCCCAGCTTAGGTTTGGCTAGATCAATCTTTGATCGAGGAGCATCAAGAAGAATCTTGTAAAGGACTCCAGACTGAGAATAGATGAGTTCTAACTATTGGGATATAAAGATGGCATGTTCTTCAGTGAACACTCCGAAGAGTGACACATCCTTATAAATCTCTCACTGCAAATATTTCAAAAACCATTCAAGAATAAACTCATCAGGGATATATGACTTGATTAGCCTCTTACTTTTTCACCACTCTTAGATGTGGTAAGAAATATGAGTTGTCTTGTCTTGTTCAAAATTGGCGAGAAGCTAAGTTCTAGCATCATATCAAACAGGCAACTAAAATGATTTAGAAACATAGTAGCCAACTTGCCAAATGTAGAAAAGGTACCCCCTCTAAGCTCAATGTACCACTTTGTGGCATTTCTAGTTAGGGTGTGTTGAAATAATCCCAGCTTTATCGAATCATCAATCAAGGAGTTAGATTAACACCACAAATATAATGTGGTCATATGATCAGTTAGATCTTTTCCATGCTTCCCTTTGAATTTTAGAATATCAGATGGAATTTGGTGGGGACCAGAGGCCAAGCTGAATTGTATCAGATCGAATCGTTTGTCAATTTTGAAAGATATGGAAAGTTCAAAGTTTTCAGGAATGGTAAGCGTGGAGGAATAGGAGAATTCCACCCACCAAGAGCAAAATTTCTGACATTAGGAAAAGAGTATCTTGAATTTGGAGAGGCATTAGGTTGCCCCGGGTTACTCGTAGAAGGAAATAAACCATAAGGAAATCCTTTTGGCCTAGAATTATTCAGAGGGTATCCACCCCCTGTCACAGGGTAACCATGCATATGATAATTTCCTCCTAACGGAACATGGAAAGAAGGGGAAATCCCCTAATAAGGATTCTATGCACTAGCTAGTGAAAGAAAAAATTGTGACGTCCCATTAAAAGGGAAAGGCATACTTCCTTGTTAACCAAATAGATGGGATAAGTTCCCAACCCCTAAACCACTAATAGAAGGATTTTCTAATCCTTAACTTCCTTGGAAAGGATTAACATTCTAATCCTATCTAGAGAAAGGTATCGATCCTAAGTTCAAAGATGGATTGGGAGGAATATGACCACTTCCAAAAGTGAAACCCTAAAAATATGTTGAACCACTTGGCATAGAAGTCATGGATGTGGAAACAGCAGATGGGAAGGTTGAAGGAACCGAAGGAATCCCACTGGATGGAATCCCATAAGGATAGGCACCAGTGAAAGGGGAAGAAGGTTGGGTGCCCCTACTCGAACCTAGAATGGATGTGGAGCCAATAGCTACTATACTAGGTGTAACAGTAGAGGTAGGAATATTACCCCCTCTTGCAACTAAAGGAGAGGTCTGCACACTAGAAGTACTAGTATCCATACTTATGCCACTAACATTGTCCATCGGAAAAAAAGGAGAGTGAATATGGCTTGTCGGCCTGTGAGTTGGCGTACCCATGTATTCTACAACATAAGGGACATCTTCAATATCCACCTTGTCTTCTGATTAGAAGATAATCCTAGCAAGGGCCATTGTGTTTTCTTCTAAATTATGAACTGAACTAGGTTCATCCTGTGAAATGAGAGCCCCTAGAGAAGGATTGATCTCTGATGTGTCACCTACTACTAGTTTAAAATCACTAGTAGAATTTCTACTATGCCTTCTAGATGAAGGCTCGACACTCACAGGTGAAATCCCATGAAGCCTCCTAGACCGATGAACCAGTCGATCAGCCACTTTTAAATATTAAGAGAAAATTTTAAAGACTCAAAAATAAAAACTTATGGAAATCTAGGAGCAAAGAGAACTCACTAAAAAGTCCCTAAAGATAAAACCAAACAAGCATCTTCCAGTTATTTCTGCTTTGGGTGATTAGGACAAGACACCTAAATACAAGAAAGATAAGATAAGGACATTTCAAAGATAGTTTGGGATAATTATGGCCCAAGCCTACCAGCGTAGGTATTAGAAATAGTTACACTGACCTCCAGACAATAGCCTTTTCCGATGCAAGTACCTAAGCTTCGCAAGGGTACCCTCCAAAAGTACTATGAAATTGATGCAATGTCTGTGTCGAATACCATGGGCATCTCCCCCATAGTCACCTATGCAGTCCCTAGGATAGGAAACTAAGGTCACCAACTCGTAATCAGAGGTTGGGTGAAATAGTCGTGGGCGTGGGATCAAACACATAGGAGAGGGGATATCTCTCTTTCCTTGTCTTCACCCATCCTCATGTTTAACTCCTATGTTAGAGGAGCATTCCCAGACAACCTAACGATATTGGATTTGCACTCTTTAATCAACTTCTATGTTTCAGTTTAGAGTGGCCTTGGAGAGTTTACTCTCCACAAGCGTATTCCAAGGCCCTAAATTTCCTATACTAATTTATGTATCTATGAAAAAAACAAAATCTAGTTCAATTTAAATTAAGCACTTGATTTTATTGGTTGTTATTTAGGTCAAGGGTAGTGGAAGTGCAACTTGTGATGTTGTGATGCAAAGAGAAACCAATAGTAAACTAGGCTACATGCAAATGGAAATTCTTTTTATTCAATTAAAAGTGATCTCTATAAGGTTCTATGAGAAATGTATGAAAGAAAAACTATTTTCTTTTTCCTTTAAGCACACTCACATATTCAACATCCATCGAAAGAGACTAAAATGCCTAAAATGCAAACTACCTTAACGCATACTAAAATTCCTAAATGCAAAATTCTATGGAATTCTCTTAAAAAACAAATGTGTTCTTTCAAAGACCAAAAGCCAAAATTCGAAAAACAAGGAGAAACAAATATCTAAGAGAAGATCTCCCAAATGAAGAAAATTTCAGCCTCAAGCAAAGATTTTCACACTTGTTGAAAAGCCAAAAGGACCAAAAAAACCAAAAACCAAAGAAAAGAAAGGAAAAAAAAATGTTTTTTCTCTTTTTCTTTTTAAGGAATTATGACAAAAGTTTCAAGGAGGAAGAGAAATCAATCACTTCAAGATCAAAATCAAGTGAAAAGAGTCCAAATTTCACAAGACATAAATAATCACCAAGATTATCCGACTAAAGTGAATAAGAGACCAAAACACTTGAAAAAATTGATCTGAAAGATACGTAAAAGAGTCAGAAAGACCAAAAGATTTCAGAGAACCAAAATCCTTCATTGAACCAAAATTTCAAAGACCCTTCTCAAATAATAAAAAGGAAACCAAATGAGTCAAATTCAAGAATTCAAAACAAAGTAATGAAAAACTTGGATTATAAGCTAGTTGAGAACCAACTCATTGTCCAAAAGCATAGAAAAATTATATACTTCACAAAGAAGATCCGAAACCCAAACCTCAAATGAAACAACTTTGAAAACATGTAAACCCTAAGTTGACAAAATCTTTTTGCAAAATGAGATAAAGAAACTGATACCAACAAGAAACAAGACCATTCCACAGTGTAGATGACTTCAATAAAGCATTAAAAACTGGGCTACACCCCTAACTGAAGGAAAAACTTGAAAAATTCAAATTTTCCCAGATATACATGATTGTGAAATAATAGATCCGTGTATACATGAGACTGTTTTTGAAGAAACTAGTGTATATACTAGTTTCTTTGGTAGAAACTGTGTATGTATGCTTTTGTGTACAACAAAAGGAGTGTATATAGAGAAAAACAGGGAAAAATAAAAAAGATAGACCTGATATAGAAGATCAGACTGTAAATGAGTTAACAATACTGGAAAAATCAAGAAACAAGAAAGAAAAGACTAAATCAAGGGAAAAACAACCCTTCCAGGAAATACATGACTATATTCCCCAGTGGAGTTGCTAGTTATGTTCCCCGGAAAAAATTCCCTAAGATAAGGGTTGACAACCTCAACAGGTTGAATGTAGACAATCAACAAGAAGCATAAGTTCAAGCAAAAAAACTACACAAACTACCAAATTTGGGTTTGAGAGGAGTACCCATAGGTCCTACGTCTGATGTCGATCCCGTAGGGTCCAAACCCTCTACTTCCTCCCAAGTGAGTATACCTGCAACAAAATTTAGAGAAGCATATACATAGCAAGTAGTTAAAAGTGTGTTCATGATAAACATGTTAGATAATCAATCATAAACATATAAATAATGACATATTACACATGAATCATAAAAACATGATATCATAACATATCAGAAACTAGACAGAGATTATTTATTGATATCAGCAAAGAGTAGTGGAGAGATACAACATGATCTGACCATGGCACCAATGAAACCTTCCTTCAGATCCATCTAGCCTAAGCCTCAAAGATCACCTCTCAAGCATGTGCAAAAGGATGCCATATAATGAAGGATGAGCATCTATGCAAGGAAAAAAGGGTTTCCTATGATTGCGAGTGCAGGAGGCATAGGGAAAATAAGATTTGATCTGGGGACCAAAAATACTATAATGTCGATATCATATCTCCTTGATATTTTTAGGCCTTCCCATGAGGTGTATAAATACCACCGGAAATCAATTGATTCAGTTAGGCCATAGGCTCTTGTAGGTGGGATTTCTATGAAACCCGTAAACATTGCCTAAAAATAGGATATTATTTTATGTTTTCATATTCTAAATAATATACGTAGGTTCTGTACTATGGTACCCATGTGTGTACGCACTTTTTAAAGGGAAGAGTCACATATGGAATTCAATTTTTATTTTTTTAATAAATGATCAAGTTTGTATGGGAAAGGGTTGCCCAAGGCCATACCAGAGCATTAGAACTACAGGAGTGTTTAATGATGCTATAACATAGATCCTCTGGGACTCCTATAGAACCTCTTCCTTCTGACGTTCCTTACATTGTATCGTACATTGGTACTCCAACTCATAGACATGGTAGCCATATTCACTCTCCTTATTTCTTCGTGGCCAATGTTAGTAGCACTAGCGTGGCTATCAATATAGCTAGTACGCATACTCCTTCAGTTGAAGGAGGAGGTACTATTTCTATCCCTACCATTTCACCTATCATGGCAGTTATTGGCTCTACCTTCACTCCTAGTCTAAGTGGGGGCACTCAACCTTTTTCTCCTTTCACTAGTGTTTTTCCCTTTTGAACGCTATATAGTGGGATTCCCTCAGTTCCATCAATTTACCTTCTACTACTCCCTATACAATCCCCATGTTAACCCTAAAGATATTTATTAAGCCCTAGATATTTAGTGATTACATTTCTATTGTTATATTGTTATGTAGGCTAGAACCTTTCATGGTCCCATTTTATTATAAGTCTACCCTTTGTCTCTTATATATATACACTAGGGAGACGTAGTCTTAGCATCATCAAATATTGTCTTGCACATTTTATTCATTATAAAATGGGGTTTCCTCCTTGAAGAGGACTATAATTATTGGTTTCTTATCATTTTTAAGGTTCAAGGTTCATAACATTTTGTATTTGTGTATGCAAGAGATTGATAAATTCTTGATTGTGATGAATCTCATAGTTAAGTAAATTTTGAGTGAACTTTATGTGAACTATGCTAAATATTTATCACATGCACTAAGAATGATTTCCCTGGTCTTACTTGTCTAATTGAGTTAATCTAGTGGAAAAAATATGTTTATGAAATTACATTGTTGAAATTGGTGTTTTACAGAAAACATAGCTATAATGTTCAATGTAAGGTGTACAACAAACCAAGTTTTGGTTATGAGTTTTTCATAGCTTCATTTTCCATCCAACTTGGACTTAGTCCATATTGTGATGGATTTCCTATAATGACATCCCTAAGGGTTGTTATACGTGCTTCCCCGATAGTTATGAATTATTATAATTTTGTACAAATTGAATTGAAAATTGTTTTAAAGAGCATAGTTATTCTTGTAGCATGAAGGGATCATTTTATGACAGATTAACACAATGTATTAGTATTCATATAAATTTAGACATATTTATTGAGTTTTCTCTTGTGGATTTATGTACCTTGTATATTTGATATTTATTTCTTATGAGTATGAGATCCTAGCCTATCTCAAGTTGGAAATTTTGGTCTCTTTGAAGTCAATGTAATGCAACATAAATGGATTTCTTTACTACCTAGGGAAATTTTTTTGATCTTTTGGGATGGATATATGAATGCTTGATGAAGTTACCAAGTAGATTTGTCATTCTCTTGCTTTCGCTATACAGAAGGAAATCATGAATTGATGATGTGCTATCATTCTTTGCATGGAATCCATAAGTGAACAGGCATCTTGGATTTGTAGGGTATGGTTGGAGGGGGAATAATTATGGCTTCTTAGCTTCTTACATTAGAGTATACCATGAGGACTAATATTTCTTTTGTACATCTTTCATGAATGACATTCACTATAGGATATATTTTTTCTTGAATAAAATTGAGTATGCATTGAATTATTTGAATACATGTGTATATAAACATCTTAATTGGATTAATTGGAATGAGAAACATTTTTTGCAATTGGATTTATAGTCAAATAAACACTTGTATTCAAAACAAGAAGAATTGGATTTATGGAGCATAACACAAGCCTTATTTCTATTAAACACTCATAGCTCCAATCATTGTTGTTTACAAATATTACAACTTCTTTATATATATATATATCATAAGGAATATGACTTGTATCCAAGTGGATCTTGTTGAGATCTACCCTTGTTTAGGAAAATCAAAATAAATTCCTATTCTTATTCTAACACCCCTAACTATATGGTAAAACTAGTACATTATATCTATTTAGCTTATTATGTGAAATTTAGGAGGCTATATACAAACATATTCCTCCATATGTGTATAAGTACAAAGTATCTAAAACCTAGGATAAAACATTAAACAAAAATACATTTATTACAAATGCAACTACATCAGACTACCAAAGAAAAGAAACTTCATCACAGGATCTTGCTCATGGTTTATTTAATGTTCAATAAATATTTCCTTTGTCTATTCTTAATTAGTTATTATTCCAAATTTAAAATTGGTTCATCATCAAGTTTAGGTACATTTGCTAAGCCTTCTCTTCTTGGATCCCAAGGCCTATTTTCTTGATTTAGAATTACTTTACTTTCACGTGTAAATTCACTTAATTTTGTTTTAGTTATTTTACCTTAATTCTTGAATTATTTTTAATATCATATTTATGAATATCATACCTTCACTTCGAATACAAAAAATTATCTAAATTCTTTATTTCTATAAGATCTACAAAACAAGATAGGACTTGTGATGATACCATGAACAAGGTACTTCCTTAATTTGAATTGTTTTTCCATTCAACTAGTATACTAGTTTTGACCTCCAGTGGATCTTATATGAGGCTACCTATCTTATTTTTGTCTATTCCACCTTCCAAAATATTGAAACTTTCCTTTGGTTTGTCCTCTACCTTTAAACTTTACGTCCTTGAGTTTCATTTGCCTTACATTTATCTTTAAGAGACAATTCTTTCTCTTTCTCCTTTATCACAACTTCTTGTATGTGTTCCTCTTCATATTCTATAATCACACATTCATTTAAATAATTATATTGAAAATTTTATCACACTTGCTTCTCTTGATGTTCTAGAGTTGGCATCTTTGCTTCATGTTTGACTAAACTTATTAAACCTTTTCGTGAGACTCTTATTTTTTCTCTCATCCACATCTTCATCAAACATTTGTATTCACTCAAGTTCGTAGATGAATATTGATTATTCTATCCCTAAGGACTACTTTCCATACCTTTTCTTGCACTCATATCCTCTATCAAATCTTAGCTTCTCTTTTTCTTTGAACCAAACAATCAATTTATGCCTTAATATCCTTCTAATTAATATATCTTTAGACCATTTGACTTTCCTTTTGGACTCATTTTAGTAGCTCCATCATAAGACTCAACTTCTTCATATAAATTATCGCTTTCTCTATGCCCAATCTATTATTCTTAGCATCTTCTTTGTTAAGCCATTAATTTTACTATTCATGTTATTTCATAATATCTTGTACTTTATTATGAATTTCAATGTGATAAATGCACTTCTTTTGGGCCACTATCATACCAAAAATTGCTGTAACTAAGATCACAACTCAGTGTAGTTGATGTAGAAATTCTTTGTAGATTCAAATTGCTAATTATAATATGCTGAAAAAATAGACTTGAATATGTTATACTCATTAGCAGAAACAATTAAATAATCGTGAAGTCACGAAGCATACAAGAGAAAGAATTCAACAAAAACATTATGCAATTATTTCCTGGGGAAAACCATAGCTAAAAACCCCCGCTATCTATATATTGCATTAGTTAGAAAATATGAGAAGATTACAATGCTTTGCTCAAGCATGAGCAACCTCTGCACTATCTCTATCTATCTCACTACTTCCTAGACAAGCCCAGGCAAATACTTAACCAATTTTCTTCTTTTCAGGTCCATATTTCCTTGCGTTGTTCCTCAAGGAATTATCCCCCTATTAATTAGGGAAATTCCTCAATATGAATTGTTCAATCCTCATAGGCCTTCCTCTTACTGCATTCACCACCTATACAATTTGAATGATCATACAACTAATAGTACATTTCCCCTGAACTCCAATCTCAACTGGGTAACTCTCAAATCTAACATACATGAGTTATTTATGAGTGAATCACCAATTTACTGGTTTATCACTACAGGAAACACCATACTCCACTGCATGTAACACCACACTACTAGACCTCCCACTATTTCCTCCAACAATTGGAACTATTTTAACTGACTTTAACTCAGTTAGACTAAATTAATTAATTACAACTCAAAATAAACGTAACCAGGGCTCCTATAATGTAGGAGGCACTCTACATAACTCTAGTTAGACCCTCAACTTGAATTAACTGAACCAACTAAGTTAAATTAACTTAGTTAAGTAATAAAAGTTGTCATGAGATGTGGAATTACAATTTTATTCCCAATTTAATTCAAGGAAAAAATTAAATTAGGATTTTCTTATTGTATTTTCAACTTTTCTTGTTGCAATTTTCAACACTCCCTCTCAATAAGAAAGGAATTCACATCTATCCCAATCCAATACCTTTGGAATGTATTGCATGCAACACTTCTCACTGTTGTTGTTTCTACTATAGCATTTGCAGTTGAAAAGCATCCAACAATAAATAAAAATAATCATTGAATCAATCTGCCCTCTCTACTAGGAAAAATGTGATGTTGATGACTCTGCTACTGAGCCTCATGCTCTGATGTCAACTCTGCTATGTACTCCTTATTATCTGACCAACATTGATCCTCCTACTACTGAATACCTGTAGCAAGGTAATGACCCATGAGACAAAAACACCTGAATGGACCCTGCCCAAATTTTTGCACTCTTGGGACTATTTCCTTACATTGCCCCACCTCTCACCTGGAGGGATGGATGCATGTGCTCCCTCTGCCCACTTGGCTTGAAATTTCCCCCTACTAGAGGTGTCTTCTTAAGTGGATGTCTCCACTCAACATCCCCTCTACTTCTCCAATTGTGGTTGCTCCTCAACTTGTTGAGGTTGCTTTTGAGGCTGCATGTTGGGAGGTAATTCATGCTCCCTCTCAACCACCAAGTCTCCAAACTTTCCTTGCTCCTCAAGGCTTTGCATGCACCTTGTACCTCAAGTACATATAGGTTCTTAACTCTCACACTGATTTTTTTCACCTTTCCCATGGTGATGTGTCTAAGGAAAACCTTCCCTTTGCTAAATATCACATCGTAGCCACAATATTACAATACAATGATGGAAACTGGATTCTTCTTTAGTCCTAGAACATACATCACATTTATGAGTATGAGAGGGAAGACAAACTCCCTCTAAAAAGTAACTGCATCGATATCGGTTGCGTTATACCTCCCATCATCTCCAAAATCTATGTTCTTCTTGAGATATTTCTCCTCCAAGTCACTGAATAAATCTCTATTCCTCGACATATGGAACATGGTACCATTGTCGAGATACCACACACTACTCGTTACAGTGCTTGCCATGCATGCAATGAGAGTCAAATCAAGTTTAATTGTGAAGTTAGAGCTCCTCCTGTTACTGTTGCTGCAGACTCCTTCTTGCTTGCTTTTTTCTAAAGACATTTTGTGGCATAGTGCCTGAACTCGTGACAACGAAAACAATTGATGTTGGACAAGTATTCCTTCTTTCCCTCCTCTCCTTGGGACTAATTTCCCTTGGCTTTCTTTTATTTTCTGACTAATGTGTTATAGACATTTTTGGGCACTGCAACCCCAATCATACATGTCCATAAACCAAGGGCTTCTAAGTCCCTAAAAGTTTTGCTTCACACCCTAAAGGAACAAGGTTAGCTAATGACATCATCTCCCAGATGTTCTCCATGAAAAACTGCTCAGAACTGGTCAAATCTAGACCATACAGGCTGCCCAGTGCAGAGGGTGCGATGCATCTCACCTGCTCAGTGTAAAAGGTGCAATGCATACTAGAAAGCCCTTCTATAGGGTGTGATGGGCGAGAGTAGACAAATGGCAGAGACAATTTTCAAGGTGGATGATCATGGAATCTTCCAGAAACTTCTCCTGTGACACTTGCCTCTCTGAATTTGCCCAGGGATGAGTAAGAGATCATCAATCTCCAAGTGGAATCAAGAAATATCAGAGAGAGGACACTAATGAAAATCCCAGAAGCTAACTCACCCCCTATAATCATCTATATATGGATCCCTCATCACAGAGATCCAGGGGCTGGAATCTTGTATCTTGTAAGGAAGTGTTGTTGGTTTCCTAGTGTAATATCATAGTGTTGGGTGATCTAATCTTTTGATGACGTGAAGAAGGGCTTTCATGCTGAGAGGATGATGCTGGGTCAGAACAATTGGTTGTAATCCTCTTTTCTATTCTTGATATTAATAAATCTATTCAAGTTTTCCTCCACAATCTTGTATGTTTGATGATATATGGATTTGTGTGGTCAATACATATATGGTCCTGTATTGTTTATGATTGTAGATCTCTATTCTTCGATAGTATTATGCTGCTTTGATTCCACAGGTAACCTTTGAAGCTAGGTAGATGAAGAAGGAGTGGCGAAGATCTATCAGAAGGAAGAGGAATCAAGCAAGGAACCAAGTGCAAGACTGAGGTTGGTGTCTTTTGTTCCCCTCTTATCTACGTATCATAAAGGAAATCGAAAGTGGTTTTAGTTTGTTTGTTTCTAAGATAGCTACCAGTCTTAGTGGGACTAGCAGCTCCGAGTGGACACTAGATTTCCCGATAACATAATGCAAATTCCTTTTCCACTTCTTTAGATCCCATATCTAATGTTTTGTCGAAACTCTTCTTGCACCAAGTTAGACCACAAGCGCTCCCACTCTAGTAGCTTCTCCCTCATATTTACTGAGTCCTGGTAGTCGTGCCAGCATTTTGGAAAGCCTAGAAGTGTCAGGCTGACTAGATCATCTTTGGAAACCATCACACCACACTTCTAAGCTCATACTCACATTGGGATAACTTGGTCAAGTACTTTGGTATTGTGTCACCCTTCTCCATCTTGATTTTTCTGAGCTTGTCCTTCAGTTCCAACTTCCTTTGGTCACTTTTGTTTTGAAACATATTTTTCAAGGCCTTCCACTTCGCATATGGATTCTCCTTACCATGGAGGTTTGAGACAATATGATATTTAACTCCTTCTAGGATAATCCTTCTCGCCTTTGCCACACAATTTCTCCACTCTACCATATCTTGAGCATCAGCTATTAGAGGGTTAGGGATATCTTTGGATATGAATTTGTTAAGCTCATTATCTTCCAACACTACCTCCATCCAGTCCTTCCAAGAAATATAGTTCTAACTACCCTTAAGGGAATATTCGAGTCTCAATACGTAGAACGACATCCGGCTGGCTCTGAAGTATGATACTACAAATTCAATTTCACCTATAAAAGACAAACTTGTATTCTTCTCTTCTATAGTGATTTCTACTTTGATACCATGTTGTTGAGTTATGCAATGGGTATGTATTTACTCTCAATTACATTGCCTTTTTCCTCTTTTCTTATCTCTTTTGTACCTTGATACACTAATATATTGATGGATTATGATAAGAAATGAATGAACTACTCTCAATTAAGATTTAGCCATCGTAACTAACTCTTATTCATTTTTATGCAGAAAAACAATGAAAGGAACAGTTGATGTTCCCTAGAGATGGAACATTGTAAACCAGCAAAGAATGAATGAGGTGCGTCAGTTGCAATCAGGCCAGAGGACGAATTAGGAGTATCAACGCTAAATAAGAAGAATGTCAGAAGATAGCATTCAGTTGTGAATCCCTCAGGATCTCCTAATCCTAAGGGATCACATTTATCTTTTACCCTTTTTTACTATAAAAGTGAAAACTGTAGGAGGGAAAGGGATCAATCTCTGTTTATTTTAAATTGTAATTTTAATTTACAGACTCATGCTTTTGAGGAACAAGACCATATTGTAATGAGGATTGAGTTCAATGGTTGATACATAATTTACGTTATTGTTCATTCATATTCTCTGAAGTAGCTCAACAATATTCTCTGGTGGCTAAGGGCCTGACCTCTGGTGGATCAAACTACTAGCCTTTGTGTTAAATCTTTCTAATTTATGAAAGTTTAATTGGTTTGATATTTTTCCATTCTTTGTGAATTTATCTTGTCTTCTATTTGTGGATTTCCTGTATTGAAGTTAGTTTACTTTCCTTATGTGATTTGCAACTTTGTCATTTGATTCCATTTATGCTTACTGTAGAATTGATTATCAGTTAAGGCATTGAATCTTGTTGATTATGATAAAAGTGTAGTTATTATAGAATCCACTGAAAGTGATTGGTTAATGCTACTGAACTCTCGGTTGACATCATTTCCATTTGAATTGCTTAATTGAGATTGAGTGTGATTTAGATAGAATTATTTGAAAGTGATTGGTTAATGCTACTGAACTCTCAGTTGACATCACTTCCATTTGAATTGCCTATTTAAGATATGATTACGATTTCAGTTGAGGATTAAGTCTTGATGAATATTTCTGTTAACAGTTGTAGTTTGGGTTTTATAATTCATTCACTTATTCTTGTATCAAAGTTTTATATTTCATTTTAAAAAGCATTACTCTCTAGATTCATAGCTTGCACATATTATATAACTCCTGGAATAAAAGGACTTGCCCGGGTTGATAATTACTGTGAGACAATTAGGAGTTTTAAAAGACACCTTTTAGCACCCAACATTTTGGCACCATTGCTGGGGAGAGTGTTGCCATTTTACAAAGAGTGATGTATATCTGATAATTGCTGCTATGAAAGAATTGGGTATTGAAAACGGAAGGTAAGAACCGATGTAACGAGCAAGTAAAGTGCGTGGTCCTCTACCTGCTTTTTAGTACAATTGTAGAGAAGTAAAGTAGGTGTTTGATGTTTGTCTGCTGGGGGAGAACTGGGTATTAAAAATGGAAGGTAAGAACCTGTGTACGGAGTACGTAAAATGCCTTCTCCCCCACTTGCTTTCCAACAGAATTGCTAGAAATTTAAGGTAGAAATAAATGTTTGAATTTTTACATGAATGACTAAGAAGAAAAGACTAGAAAACGATACAATTCCACATCCCAAACCTAAGAAATCTAAGGGGCCAGTGACCCTTGGACGATCAACTTTTATCAACGAAATCATAAGGAAAGCTGAGTCTCAACCATCAGCAGGACCCCGAACAGTTGCTTCTAGACACCCTACTATCTCCCTTCAGGCCATAGGATCACCATCTGTAGCCTACGCTGAGGTTCAAATTAAGACTGAAGGGACTGAACAGAGTTTTCAAGATATTGAAAATTCACAATCGATTCCCTCACAAGAAGGGAATTCTTGTAACCTCTATGAAGGAGAAGAAGAAATGGGTAAATCTGAGGTTAAACCAGCAAAACCAAGATCTCCTAAGGTAGTAATTGAGTAGAGGACACCCAGTGTCCCAGATCAAGGGAGTGTTATTAAGATCATTCCTACCTCTTTTGGACATCCTAGGTACAACTCTCCAGCACCAGAGATTCCAGAAGGATATTGGCATATATTTGACCAAATGGCCAATAATCCACAACCACCCTAGACCTCTACACTACAGTATCCTATTGTTGACATAGTTGTCAATGCCCCCATGAAAGCTATCCCACTACAAAATATTCCCACCTTTCATGGACTCACTTCAAAAGATTTTAATGCATTCCTGTTTGAATTCGATGTCCTATGTAGGGGTTAGGATTACACCACCGACCCCCAGAAACTGAAGTTGTTTCCCTCCATTTTAAAGGGAGAAACCCTGCATTGGTTTATGGGACTGGGTGGAGGCACCATCAATGATTGGGACCAAATGAAAACTACCTTAAAAAATATCAAGACTATTGCAGATCTAGGGAACTGAAAGATGAGATATTCCAAATGGTAGCAAGGCCTAGTGAAACTTTGGAAGAGTATGTGGAGCATTTCCAATATAACCTCCAAATCTCTCCTTATGCAAATCTGCCTGATAATGTTCTAAAATCCAGGATGATTAAAGGGATGAAAGACCAGTGGATAGAGACACTACATATCATGGGTAAAGGTGATATCTATCAAGAAGACTATTCTAATATATTGATTTGTGCATCAGGTGCTCGAGGGGCAATACAAGACTGAAACTAGCTGGATGTGACACAATCATCAAGGACAACAAAGTCTCTGGAGGAAGCGTTACTCTTGCTGAAATCGGCAACCTGCTGGAAAATTTCAAAATGGATATCCTAGGAACCTTGAAAACATAGCTAGACATCATGCAAGACAAGTAGAAGTAGGTCGAAGCAAAGTAGAACTTGGTTATTTTTTGCCCTAAAATCAGAAAGAAACATAGTCATAAAGAATGCCCACTGGATATGGTACAGACCTGTGCCATATGCATTAAGGAGCATGCCACAGAAAATTTCCCATCGCTCCCAGGATTAAAAGTGGTCTTCAAGGAGGCAGAGAAAGAAATAGAACCAGTATCCCTGTTAAACCATCATCACCAATGGCAATCATGACAAACAGGTAGCCTACCAACCCATATTTATTCTTTCAGCCTTCATAATATAATTCCTAGCAATATATAGGAGCTACATAGCAAAACCAGCCACCATTTCCTAATTGGCCACCAAAAGCATTCCCCATGCCACCTTGGTCCAATTAGTCAAATCCAAACAATAGTTGGCCAAATCCTTCCTACTTGCCATCATTCTGAAAGAACAACCCATATCCATCTCAATGGTCCCCCTCCACTTCACAAAACCAAAACTAGCAATCAAGCTGGCAAAGACCCACGAACCAGCTAGCAGGGATAGTCCCCCTGCCTCAACCCATGTTACCAACACCTTATACATTGCAGCAGAATCCTCAATCTAATCTACAACCGCAACTCCCATCCCAACCCAACCCAAATCCTAACAACGGACTAGTCCAGTCGGTACAAATCATTGAAGGTCTGGATCCGAAAACTGATTTGAGAGAATGTAATGAACTCAAATTGACATCTAGATGAATAACCATGCCAGAGGATGATAGAAATATGCAACTGGAAGAACCATACCCAAATAAGCCATTGACTGTAGAATAAACATCTCAAAGGGAGAATACATTCAAGCAGAAAAATCATGAATAGATCACTACCTCTTCTCCGCCATTCCCAGAAAGATTGATTATACCTTGCCCAATCAAATATCCCAACTTCGATCTCCTGGGGGAATTAAAAAATCTTTGCGTAAAAATACCCCTCCTCCAAGCTATTCAGGACATTCCAATATATGAAAAAACCATTAAGGAATTCTGTACCAAGAAGTCTATGAGGAAAATAAAGGTAACAACAACTGTCCATGTAGTCGGAACTTTGTCTTATCTCTTGTTAGGCAGAGAGACACTAGTGAAATATGAAGACCCAAGAAACCATATTGTCACAATACAAATAAATGGATGCTCTTTTCCTGATGCGTTAGTCAATTTAAGGGCAGCCATTAATATTCTCACAACAACAACCTGTGAGAGACTTGGCATCACAACCTTAGATCCAACTATGACCTTGCTAGAACTTGTTGACCGTTCAGTTATTAAACTAGAAAGGACATTACAAGATGTGATGGTGTCTATAGATTCTTGGGAATACCCAATAGATTTCTTGATTATTAATCCTAGAAACCGGCTAGATGGACATCCTCTAATATTAGGAAGACCTTGGATAGCAACTACAGATGCTTATATAAGCTACCCAATAGGCAGTATGACTATAACCAAAGGGAATGATGTCAAAAACCTAGCTTTATACCCTCCAGCTCAGCCAAGCCTAACCATAATAAAAACTAGGAAGTAGACTGTAACATATTTAACCAAAAATTTTCGATCACCATTAACTGTAGCAAATGCTCTTGAATTTAAAAACCAAACAAAAGATGATATTATTAACACTTACATTAACCACCCTGCTGCAGTATCTAATATAAAATGTCACATGATTGAAGCAATCCTTGATAATGAAATTGAAGAAGATTCTTTAAAAGATATCAATGACAAAACAATACCAACAACAACTGTCTATAATAGCAAACCTATTGAAATTGAGCCAAGGAAAATCCTTAACACTAATAAAAACTTGAGTGATGACTAGCAGCAAAAGCTTGTTCAAATCCTTAGGAAATATAAAGGGGCTTTCTCTTGGGATTACATGGATATGAAAGGGATTGACCCTCAACTATGTATGCACCACATCTACATTGAAAAAGATGCAAGACCCATTCGACAACCCCAGCATAGATTAAACCTTCACCTAAAGGATATTGTTAAAGATGAACTACAGAAATTGTTAGATGTGAATTTTATCTATCCTATATCTAACAGTAAATGGGTTTCTCCATTAGTTGTGGTTCCTAAAAATAATGGAAAATGGCGTATATGCATCGATTACAGAGAGCTTAACAAAGCAACACAAAAACACCATTTTCCCCTTCTGTTTATCTACCAGGTTCTAGACACATTGGCAAGTAAAAAATTCTTCTCTTTCCTAGATGGCTTTAGTGGCTACAACCAAATCCAAATTTCCCCTAAAGACCAAGATAAGACTACTTTCACTTGCCCCTGGGGGACGTTTTCTTACAGGGTATTACCTTTTGGACTATGCAACGCACCTGCTACATTACAAAGAGCCATACTTAGTATTTTTGTAGACTTGATAAACGAGGGATTAGAAGTATACATGGATGATTTTACACCCTATGGAGACGACTTCAAGCAGCGATTACAAACATTGGAGAAAGTCATGGAAAGATGCATTATTACTAGGCTCTGATTAAGCCACGAGAAATGCCATATGATGATGATAGAGGGCCTAATCCTGGGCCATTACATCTCAACAGTTGGAATTCAGGTAGATCCAGCAAAAATATAGGTAATCCTCTTACTAGCTACCCCCTGCACTCAAACAAAGGTACGTATTTTTTTGGGATTTTCTAGATATTATCGGATATTTATAAAAAAAAATTCCCAAATTGCTCCACCGTTATATGCTTTGATATGAAATATTGATTTTATATGGACTGGCAAATGTGGCATTGCCTTTGCAGAATTAAAATGGCTAGTATCAACAATGCCAGTACTATGGGGCCCGAACTAGGATATAACATTCCAAATTTCATCTGACACATCAGATACAACCATTAGAGTAGTTCTTGGCCAAGAAGAAGACAAGAAACCCTATGCGATATACTACATCAGCAAAAATTTAACTCCTGCTGAGTTGAATTACACAGTGACAGAGAAGGAGTTTCTAGCTGTAATCTACGCTATTAATAAATTCAGACACTATATAATAGGCTACCCTGTGGTCTTGTATACTGATCACTCTGCTATCAAATATTTGGCTAATAAACCTATTACGAATGGAAGAGTGACACGATGGTTAATCCTTTTGCAGGAATTTGACATAACGATCAAGGATCGACTAGGAAAGGAAACTCTGGTAGCAAAATTCCTCTCCTGAGTGCCAAGAACAGACGATGCAATGGTGGTAGAAGACCAGTTCCCCGATGAGCACCTACTTGCTATGACCATGAAAACACCCTGGTAAGTAGATGTCGCAAATTACTTAGCAGTGAGAAAACTACCCAAACACCTGATGCCCATAGAAAGGAAATTAATAATGCAATGCAACACTCAGTTTTCCTGGATCGGAGGATACCTCTTTCACACAGGAGCCGATATGCGTATCCATAGGTGTATCACGGAAGACGAAGTTTACGATATCCTCAAAGCTTGCCACGATGGACCGTGTGGTGGACACTTTGCAGACCATAGGACTAGACATAAAATCTTATAGATGGGCTATTATTGGTCCATGACTTTTAAGGATGCCAAAAAATTTGTTCAGGCATGCAATAGCTGCCAAGAATGGGCCACCCTGACCAGTCTGACGAGTTGCCCCCACACCCAGAGCTAGTCATCAAACCATTTGAATGCTAAGCATTAGATTTCATCAGCCCAATAAAATCATCATCTAATCAAAAGTCATATATACTGGTTACAACAAAATACGTGACTAAATGGGTGGAGGTGGTAGTGTTACCAAGAGAAAGAGAGGAAACAGTAATCAATTTTCTCTTTCAAATCTTTGTGCGGTATGGTTTTCCCAGAGAAATAATTATGGATGGAGGGCCACAATTTGTAGGCCATAAGATTGCTGCTACACTAAAGAATCATCACATTTTGCATAGAATCACTTCTCCATACCACCCGCAAGTAAACGGCCAGGTAGAGAGTACCAACAAGGTAATCCAGGCCATTCTAACAAAGATAGTCACCTCGCATAGACACGACTGGACTACCCGATTGCCAGAAGCCCTATGGGCATATCACATGACTTGGAGGAATACAATAGGATGCTACCCATATCAGCTAGTGTTTGGTAAGGAACCTATATTCCCAATAGAATTTGAAATTCATACATTAAGGATAGCCCAAGAAGTAGGGTTGGACTTGAATGAAGCACATATTAACAAATTACAACAAATAAATGAATTAGATGAAATCCATTTATTGTCTCTTCAGCATACTGCACTTATTCAACAATAAAGAGCAAAATGGCATGATGCCCTCATCAAGAAAAAGATATTCCATGAAGGTGACTGGGCACTTCTATACAATTCCAGGTTCTAGGACTTCCCGGGCAAACTCTAGACTAGATGGTTAGGTCCCTATGAGATAAAAGAGGTACACAATAATGGCACCCTTACATTAGCCACCATTGATGGGTCTAGCTATTCCTTTAAAGAAAATGGGCATCGGGTATGCCTCTACCACAAACCACTTACAAGGGAATCCTTTTGCCAACAGATACGCGAAGGTTCTACCATACAAATTCTCACTACGAAAGGCAACTCTTTGGCAGCACCAGTCCTGTAAAAAAAAGTTATTTTTGAGACTTGTAAATACAATTGTTTTTTCTATTTTTTCTATTGTTTGTATCATAGCCCTTATGTTGTTTTGATTTTTTTCTATATTTTTCTCTCCCTGTTTTCTTTTACTATTCCCTAAAGCAAACAACACTTTCTCATGTGATTTCTTTTATTGTTCCCTACAGGGAACAATTGTTGTTCCCTAAAGGGAATAGTTGTTGTTCCTTAAAGGGAACAACACTTTTTGAGTGTTTTTGTTGTTCCCTTGAGGGAACAGCACTTTGTGAGTATTTTTTAGAACAACTCTTTCTTCCCCTTGCATGATCATTCCTAGCCCATCTCGGCTCATTTTTATAATCCTCTTTATGGCATAAAGTACAATACATATATGAGGACAACAAGTACGGAATCTATTGAAGCAGGCAAATATATTTAATATTATTATCTCTAGAAAGATTACTTTGTGATGATCGAAAAATAAAGGACACAATTATCTATATCACTTTACTGTCCTCATCTCTACTATAAATGATACTGATTGATTATCTTCACCATGCTGGTTCTACTCCCTCTAGTATAATTCTCTTTGCTTATTATCAATAAGATTATGGGTATATTTTTTTTCTATTGAAATGTTTAAACTTCTTCCACCATCCCTACTCTTAAGGAGTACTGAGCCACCCTCTATATATAAAATGGGAAGTGTAATATATATATATATATATAATAACAAAATTCACTAATAATTTTATTT